>SKCR01054378.1:0-29635 GCA_019454045.1 Zanthoxylum bungeanum | reverse complement strand
GGGATTGAAGCAATGAAATGTACGTGTCTTTGCAGTGAGTTGGGGCCGTGTATGGAGGCTAGGGGGCTTTGTGGCGTGAAAGGTTTTTATGTGGCAAAGTGAGTGAAGATCCCCCCGCCCCTGGGCGTGAGTGTTAGGGTTTATATGGTTTTTCTTGAAATGAAAGAGGGAGAGGGACGTATGGGTTATGGTATGGAGGGTGGTTAGCATGAATAGGGTATGGTTGGTTATGGGTTGTGCATGGAGGACTGTATGGGCGTGAGGGTATGGGTAGTTATGGGTTGTTTTGTTGCCTTGTGCTTGTTCCTTGTTATTCACGTGGCTAGCAATGGTTGTTGATTGAGGACATGGGTGCTTGTGTTTGTTGAATGAATAAAGAAAAGAAAGAAAGGTAAAATGGGAGCATGGGTGTTTGACAATTGGTGATGATCATTTGTTTTGTTGTTTATGGAGGGGCACATTATTTACGTGGATGAATGCATGGGAAAAGAGTGGCAACAAGTTGTTTGAGTGGTGGGCATTTGTTGGCTTTGGCAAGTTGAGAGAAAAGGCAAGGTGGGGTTTTGGATGAAGTGTTTGACAAATGGGGAGGAATTATTTGTATGGGGCCGTGAATGGGGCATGGAGGAGGTAGGTTTTGTTGTGAACCGGGCCGAGGATAATTAAAATTGAGACCGAACGAGCGAACTCGAAGCTCGAACAAGCGAACCAATCCAATAAAAATGTCAATTCTTGACCCTTCCCTTCCGACGACCGCTTTCCGCAACTAAAAAGTAGTGCCTCCATTCGAGGCTCATCATTGGCTGATATGCAAAAATGCAATGCCTACATATATATATATATATAATATATATATATATATATATGAAATTTATTCCATAAATATTAAGAAGAATCTGTCTCCAATCTCTATATCAAATTATGAAAGAGATAATTGAATCTTTGAACTCAATCGTGTGAAACTCAGATCGGACCGATCGGTTGGACCGGGACTTGGTCCAAAATCGATCTTGATGACCCAAAAAAGGGGTTTAGCAGTTAAACCGGCCAAACACTTGTCGAATCGGCCAGTTCAATTGCTGAATCAGTGATCCGGTCCGAGTTTAGCGAGTTTTTGGGTTGGTTTCTTTTTAATTTTTAAAAATTAATTAAGTTTTTTTTTTTTTTGTAAAAAAAAAATAAAACCCCGGATCGATCCCCGATAGAATCCTCAATCCGACCTCTGACCTTTAACCCTCTCATCATCCCGAATCGATAGACCGGTTCGGATTTGAAAAAACTGTCTGAACTCATGTTTGAGGGACATTAACCATTGGCACAACCAACCCTGCACTCAGCTCCAAATGCAAATGCAATTATGTAATAAAAGTGTATTTGATATAGAATATTGTTAAAGAGTATAAGTTATGAAACAAACGTATAATATAAATCAACATCAAAAAATAATCTTATATTGTAAGATTATGATTTTAAAACGTTAATGATAGAGTTAAATATAAATCACATAAAAAAAATAATCTATATTGTAAGATTATGATTGAGGGCTACTCTCCCACCTCCCCAAAATTCTCACATCCTCTCTCTCTTACTTAAAATGTCAAAATTACTCATCTCTTTTATAAAAATTCATTCCCCCAATATATATACACTTATTTAACACTATATATATATATATATATTAATAACAGAACTTACATTTATTTATTTATTAATTAATTTTTTAATTTTGTTTTTTTTTAAAATTTATATTTTTTTGTTCTTTATATATCTAATCTTTTTATTTGTTTAATAAATATTAAAAATTTCATATTTATTATTAATTATTTTGTGTTCATTTATTCATTTAATTTTTTTATTTTTTTTATTTATTCAACACTACTTATGTATTATAAAAATATTCTCATGTATATCAGAGAAATATATATTTAAAAAAGAGTACAAATAACAACATAAAAAAAATACACTTAAAATATAAAAACACAAATTCTAATCTATGTTGCCTCCAAAGTATCCTCCTAGCGCACATGTTGAGATACCCAATACTTCGTACCATAATTGATTGCGAATTCTATAACGAGTTGCCCATTCTTTAGCTTCGTATGATGAATATTCCCACCACCACATTGGGATGGGTGGTACAGGGTAATGAGGGTGTAAGAAAACTTGCACAAAATGTCTACCAACATGAGCAATAACTATTTCTTGTCCCACTATTCTTTACTATGGATTGACCTTCAACAAGATGTCGTGGCGGTTTGTACTTTCCTCCTCTTTCACACATAAGATGACACTTTGGCATCTTGCCACCTTTAAATTAGCAGAATTTTTAATCACTACCACAATATTATTTTCTAGACCAACTCTTTTTGCCCGATTTATCATATCTTCTCTATTTTCAAAGATCTACATAAAAAATATAACGAAAATGTATAAATAATAAATATGCATAATTTCTCTACTTTAAAAAAAGTAACGGATATACATAATACAACGATAATAACTAACCTGGTCTGTAGTAAATTCAGTTGTATAATCACGACTATTGTTGGAGATGCTTTCCCCACTTCGAACTTCATTCTCGCCTGACCAACTATCTGAAAATGAGCTCAAGTTATAGTTATCCATAATGTTTTCCGAAAATGATAACTCTATTATAAGAAGAGAAAATGATATGCTGAAAAGGAATGAGTAAATGAGAAGAAAGAGACTCAAATGATAATACATTCAAATTACAAACTACATTTTATATAAGAAGTAAACACAAATAAAACAAAAAACTTTTAATAAGTAAGAGTTATATGGATACTGACTTACGAAATTAAATAAAACAAACAACTTTTTTAATAAAGAAAATATAAAATCAGAATCAGAATCTACACTATTTTTAATAAAGTAATTTTTTTTAATAAAGTAAAAGTAGATATGGATACCGATTCACGAAATTAAATAAGACAAATAATTTTTAATAAAGTAAAAATAAAATCAGAATCAGAATCAAATAGACTATGTCAAAATTTATTTTATATTGTTAATTAAATTAAAAAATAATCATAAATTAAATTAATAAATAGTAAATTTGTAATATTATTAAACAAATAAAAAATAGAAAAATAAAAATTTGAAATTTAAATCCCAAGAAAACTATGTCATAATTTTGCTGGGGCGCAAAACTTAGTCATAATTTATATTCCAGCAAAACTATGTCATAGTTTTGAGTTTTGCTGGGGCGCAAAACTATGTCACTGGGAAGGAAATTTTTCACTCCCATAGGGGCAAATTTGAAATTTTCAGGGAGACAAAGGAGGGGCGTATGTCGGGGGTGAGAGTAGTAGTTTTCTTATGATTTTATAAACGTTAATGATAGCGTTAACTTACTCGTCCAAACGGATCCTAAATGAATTTCTCCTTGAATACTGTGCAAGAAATAGCTTGAATGCTTGATTGATTGATGATTAAACAAACTGACAAATCACTCTATGGTCACTGACCACTAACTCACTGCTCCCCATTTCATCCATCAAATTTCTTATCAAACCCATCTTGAAAAAGCTCGTGTCTAAAGCCACAAGCACGAAGCTAAAACCTAGCCTCCACGAATCCCATTTAATTAAATATTAAATGATTGTCTGTTTGCTGCAAGATATTCTTAGTAAACCTTTCGGTCATAATTCACAATAATTCTTCGCATTAAAAAATTTAGGATAAAAATTATCTGAAATTTTAAATTTTAATAAAATATATAAATAATTAGAATTTAAAATCTTGAATCATTTGATCCAGAATTTAAGATTATTTTTAACTTAATTTAAAACCAATCAATATTTAAGATAATTTATCATCTTAAATCATAATCAAAATAGATCAAAACTAATCTCAATCTAAATATCCCTATTACCATCTCCAATATCTATCTACTGCTCCAATATCAATCTACTACTCCATATAGACAACACCTACTTACACTAACATTATACATAGAACATATAAAAATGATAAATGCACATAATTGTAAACACAAATAATAAAATGAAAAATATTTATATCTTATAGTGAATTTTTATTTTTATTTTTTAGTACTCATGTGTACAATTACAAAAAGGAAAATGATATTTGTATTAAAAAAATGAAAAACCAAAACTACATAATTTTGGATGTAAATATTTTTTTTTTAAAACAAACTAGCCAAAAACTAATTTTGAAAGTTATTTTATCACATTTTTGTCACATTTTTTTTACAAATATCATTGCTCATTACAGAAATATTAACTTTAAAATATTTATATAAAAACTTAAACAAAAAACACAAGATAAAAAAAAAATAAAAAAAAATTATCTAATAATGAAATTTTTTTGTACTGCAATGACTTTATTTTTTTACTTTAGTGTTTTATATAAATTTTGTATGAATATCTTTACTCACATAATTATATGCATAATTACACGAGTATATATCGTTGTAGACTATAATACTCACATTGTTGTCACTTTTATTTTTATTTATTTATTTATTTTGTGTGTTGAATTATTGGTACCCTTTTGCCTCTATTGTTTTTGCTTTTTCCATTTCTTGATTTTCACTCCCTACAAAAGCCTTCCTTTCTTATTTCAAGTTTCCATTGAACCTCTAACTTGCTTCCTTTTTATTAGGATTATAAAAATAACGTATTTTATTTAACCAGATACAAAATATATTTTAAAAAATAAATTCAACATAAACTACCCATTTTATCATTATCACATATATCTCATTACCTTTCATTTTTCTCAGTTTCACTCATTTAAACCCTAATCTTCCAAACTCTCCAACATTGATTCCGACGACAACAGAGTATTCCGGTGATAAATAGGACTCTGATGACAACATGGTGGTGTTTTTTATGAGTAGCGCGGATTTGTATTATTTTATATATATATTGTTGATGGTGTTTTTAGGCACTATAATATTTAAGACAGCACGACAGGGGCAAAAGAGTAATTTTCTCCTTGATCAAAGATCATTAATACCGACCCGACCACATGAGTGAGTGGCCGAGAACTTTATGATCCGATAACCGACCACTTTGGTTCGGATGACCGAACACTATCAGATCGGTAGCAGCATTCTCAGCACAAAGGACCATCATGATCGACCTCGTGAAGACCGAGAATATGGCGGGATATGCTCTAGAAGATAAGTTATCCTACTTTCATTGGGAAAAACTGATGAGTCAGTGTCCAAATAGGATAAAAGAAGTGAATGTAGTTTTAATTAGGAATCCTTATGGGAAAAGGGAATAGTTTTGACTAGGAATCCTTATGGGAAAAGGAAATTGTTTCAACTAGGAAATTCTTGTACAAATAGGAATATGATTTCTTCACCATTATAAATAAGAGGGTATAGTGAGTGTAGAGGGAAGGAGAAAAGGAGAGAACAGCAACAGAGAATCAAAAAAGAGAATCAAAAAATAAGGGATCTGAATCTTCAAGCTTTGACTTGTAGAAAACAAAAAGAGATCCGAAAAGAGTGTTTAAGTAATAAAAGTATCATCCCGTTTGTGTCCGTGGACGTAGGTCGGATCCAAATCCACCGAACCACGTTAAATCTCCTTGTTGAATGGTGTGTTTATCTGTTTTTTGTTAAGTTTGCCTTTGGTCCCCCATAACCAAACAATTCACTATTGAAGGAGGATTTCTTCGGGAGTGATATTCCAATATTACCCTGAGACCAAAATCAGCCGTCAACAGTTGGCGCCGTCTGTGGGGAACTGGACAAAAAGCAACTCGTGTAGTAAGACAAATGGCGGAAGGCGGAAACCACCAATCATCAGGGAACTCAGCCGCAGATTGGATGGAGAAGATCGAGGAGAACCTAAGGAAAGAAAGGAAGGAAAATCAAACCTTGCTAAAAAACCATAGTAGACCGGTTGGAAAAAATATAGGGAGCACACGACGAGGCCGGGACTAGCCGACGAAGGAACGAAATATCAGAGGGAAAAAGAATTGTTGATACAAGTGAGGACGACAGACCCCGGAGAAGGGGGCCCTACAGGGTAAAATCTGTAGTGGTTCAGGAAGACTCCTAAACTGAAGACATGTGGGAGGAAGAAGACGAAAAATCGTCACCAAACTCCTCCTATGATAGCCCTCACAAAACCAGGAGAAGAGGGAAAGAATATGACGAAAGAGCGTGGAAGATACCGGACCTGAGAAGCACCACGCCCAAGACAACAGAACGAGAGGAAACCGCAAGAGGCGGCATGGAACCAAAGACAGCAGCATGAAATCTTGGTTACGGGAGGAGCTAGCCAGATAGGAAGTATTCCCCAATACAGACATAAGAGATTCCCGAGACAGTAAAGATGAGTCCCCCCTCACAAAAGAAATAAAATCAGCAAAATTCCCGAAAAGGTTCAACATGCCGACCATGACGCCCTACAAAAGTCGATTGTCTCTTCCGGCTCGGGTCTGCTCTTGTACCGCCGAGATCGATGTTTGTTTCAGCTCGGGGTCGGGGTATGTCCCACCGAGTCAGCCCTTCGGACTGGGGACGTAACATTCCCCCAGGTCCAAGTGCCTTTTTCAGCTCGGGGTCGGTGGTGGTAGTCCCACGAGTCAGCTCTTCGGACTGGAGACGTAACATTCCCCCAGGTCCAAGTGCCTTCTCAACTCGGGGTCGGGTTACGTCCCACCGAGTCAGCCCTTCGGACTGGGGACGTAACATTCCCCCAGGTCCAAGGCCTTTTTCAGCTCGGGGTCGGGGTACGTCCCACCGAGTCAGCTCTTCGGACTGGGGACGTAACATTCCCCCAGGTCCAAGTGCCTTCTCAACTCGGGGTCGGGTTACGTCCCACCGAGTCAGCCCTTCGGACTGGGGACGTAACATTCCCCCAGGTCCAAGTGCCTTTTTCAGCTCGGGGTCGGGGTACGTCCCACCGAGTCAGCCCTTCGGACTGGGACCGTAACATTCCCCCAGAACCAAGTATCTCCCTTGGCTCGAGGTCCTCAGGGACATACTCGATGCATAGGGTCCGTGAGAAGCATAGCACGGGGAGGGATGAAACCCTTGTGGCGATTGCTTGCTCCAGTGTTACCGAACATAAGGAGGGATATGCCCTTAATGTGTCGAACACTCTTGATCCTCACTTACCCGATGTAATGGATCCGTGGGAAAGCATAGCACGGGGAGTGATGAGGCCCCCGTGACGATTGCTAACTCCAGTGATGCCGGACCTAAGGAGGAATGTGCCCTTAGTATCCCGGACGCTCTTTGATCCATTCATCATTTGGATCCGAGAGAGTCGCAGCACGGGGATGCGTTGTGCCCCTGTAGCGTGTGCTGCTCCAGCGTGGTAAGGAGGAGCCCTCATACAATACACAGGCTCCACAGTGACCCGACGTGTAGAGGATGTACCCTCACCATTCAAACGCTCAACTGATCCAAATCCTGGTTCGCCGGGACACTGAATTGAAAGATTCAGAATTGTGTTTTGGAGGCCTCGGGCAGGACGCTGTTTTGAGGCATCCGTGCTGTTGTTTACATTTGTAAAAAGTTTTCTTTTGGGACAAGTGCCGAGTCACCCCCACCTTTTTGGTCTTATTTTTCAAAGTTTTGATTTTGTTTTTCACTGGTCTGGCAAGGGGACGCCCGTGCCAGATTCGGTAGGGCTTCACAAGGTTGATTCAATTCCCTTCTGAGCAAGTCCCAAAGATTACCTGGCTCGGGGCTGGATTCGTTCCGCCGAGACCACGTGGTTAATCAGGCTCGGGCTGGATGGATCGTTCCGCCGAGGCCACTTGGTTAATTAGCTCTGGGCTGGATTCGTTCCGCGAGGCCACTTGGTTAATTAGCTCTGGGCTGGATTCGTTCCGCCGAGGTCACTTGGTTTCTCTCAGCTCGGGGTCGGGTTACGTCCCACCGAGTCCGTCCTTTTGGTCTGGTGACGTAACATTCCCCCAGGGCCAAGTGTTCATCTCAGCTCGGGGTCGGGTCGTGTCCCACCGAGTCCGTCCTTTTGGTCTGGGGACGTAACATTCTCCCAGGGCCAAGTGTTCATCTCAGCTCGGGGTCGGGTCGTGTCCCACCGAGTCCGTCCTTTTGGTCTGGGGACGTAACATTCCCCCAGGGCCAAGTGTGCATCTCAGCTCGGGGTCGGGTTACGTCCCACCGAGTCCGTCATTTTGGTCTGGGGACGTAACATTCCCCCAGGGCCAAGTGTTCATCTCAGCTCGGGGTCGGGTCGTGTCCCACCGAGTCCGTCCTTTTGGTCTGGGGACGTAACATTCCCCCAGGGCCAAGTGTTCATCTCAGCTCGGGGTTGGGTCGTGTCCCACCGAGTCCGTCCTTTTGGCCTGGGGACGTGACATCCCCCCAAGGCCAGGTGTTCTTCTCAGCTCGGGGTCGGGTCATGTCCCACCGAGTCCGTCCTTTTGGTCTGGGGACGTAACATTTCCCCCGGAGCCAAGTGTTCATTTCAGCTCGGGGTCGGGTTACGTCCCACCGAGTCGGTCGTCGTCAGCATAAGGGCAAAGCATTGTCTCCACTGGTAGATATCGGGATCCTCGTTGACTGAGCACATGAGGGTGGCAGGAAAGACCAGATTTGCAGCCAAGGCATTTTTCTCTGCGATTCCTGGAGTGACCACCAACGGATTCATCGGCACACCATCTTTTTTATACTTCCCGGCATCAACTCGCAAACTCGTTGTTACCGAGAACTAGGGGACAGATGTTGATGGTGTTTTTAGGCACTATGGTATTTAAGACAGCACGACAGGGGCCAAAAAAGTAATTTTCCTCTTGATCAAAGATCATTAATACCGACCCGACCACATGAGTGAGTGGCCGAGAACTTTATGATCCGATAACCGACCACTTTGGTTCGGATGACCGAGCACTATCAGATCGGTAGCAGCATTCTCAGCACAAAGGACCATCATGATCGACCTCATGAAGACCGAGAATATGGCGGGATATGCTCTAGAAGATAAGTTATCCTACTTTCATTGGGAAAAACTGATGAGTCAGTGTCCAAATAGGATAAAAGAAGTGAATGTAGTTTTAATTAGGAATCCTTATGGGAAAAGGGAATAGTTTTGACTAGGAATCCTTATGGAAAAGGAAATTGTTTCAACTAGGAAATTCTTGTACAAATAGGAATATGATTTCTTCACCATTATAAATAAGAGGGTATAGTGAGTGTAGAGGGAAGGAGAAAAGGAGAGAACAGCAACAGAGAATCAAAAAAGAGAATCAAAAAATAAGGGATCTGAATCTTCAAGCTCTGACTTGTAGAAAACAAAAAGAGATCCGAAAAGTGTGTTTAAGTAATAAAAGTATCATCCCGTTTGTGTCCGTGGACGTAGGTCGGATCCAAATTCACCGAACCACGTTAAATCTCCTTGTTGATTGTTTGTTTTTATCTGTTTTTTGTTAAGTTTGCCTTTGGTCCCCCATAACCAAACAAATTCACTATTGAATGAGGATTTCTTCGGGAGTGATATTCCAATATTACCCTGAGACCAAAATCAGCCGTCAACATTATATATATATATATATGAACTTTTTACTTGGTTAATAATCTAATCTATTTCATAAGATTTAAAATTTCAAATGTATTGTAAATATCAGTGTTATTGCTGGATTTAACATTAAAATGGAAAGATTTTGAGTTGATAAAAACCGCATATCAAGTGTTTGTAAAAATGCCAAAGTAAATGAATTAGGTCATTTGGGCGCCCGTGCGGACGCCCATTAACTTTTATGGCGTCGCGCAACTCTAAAGGCGTCCTCCCAAGTACCTGCGTGAAAAGCTAGCTAGCGTCCGCCCGGACACTCGCACGACAAGCCGATTAACACCCATTTAATTGAATTAATGATTTTTTAATATTTCTTATAAGTATTGAGAGAAATAGTCAAAATCACTGGGACCTAAAAAATACCAGAATCTGATCAATTTCGAGGGCATGTGACCAATATAAGTGGTATCAAAAGGATTTTGGAAGCGATAAGGACAAAATTGACTACTCCACAACTACAAAAATTCAAGAAATCAATATTTGGACATTTCTTGGAGATTGATACATATTTCAAAGGAATGATAATGCACAATATTTTTCTTAGACTTATCGTGCAAATGGAAAGTGACATCAGGTCTCAATTGTGATTTCGCATCGGCGGTAAATTAATAAAGCTATCCATTCGGGAATGGTGCCTAGTCACGGGTCTTCAAGGGTGTTCTTCGTTGAGATGGATTGTGATACATTTGACAAACGGGAGAACTACTTTGTAGATGATATGTATGGAGGACTAAGTGATTTAGACACAAAGTTTTTTCAGTTTGATTTCACATAGATCTCATACTCTGATGCAGTGAGGATAGATTTGTATTACTTTGCTGATCGAGTTTTGTTTGCGCGTCCTGATGAGAGACAGAGGGAAATAAAACTTATGAATGGAGTGAAAGATCTAGATTTCTTCAATAACATCTTTGGGGGGTACCTTAACATGTGATATTATTTGTGAACAAACAAACAAAGTTTTATTAGGTAAAGCTAATAAATTCAAGAAGGAGACATGAATGATAAGAGACACATTGAGGAAAAGTGTAATTTTTATGACTTCTTTCTTAGTTTCCAGGTAAATTAACAATGTATTCCATTTTTATATTAAGACAAATTATGTATGTATTTTCTAATGGCATTCTATATATTTAGGTGTGGATAGTTGAAGCTATTGGAATTGTGGTTTAGAAAATGTCATTAAAGGAAATTGTGTTTACCTTTGCATTAGAAGGTGGACGGTGCATGGAGCTCCGACAGATGTGACTTTAAGGAGTTTGCTTAATAGACCTGATGATGTAGTAATAATTTACATACGATTAGTTGCTTTTTAATAATTTTAATTTCTAATCAATTCCCTTCATTTATCAGTTACATACGAAATAAGTTTTGAGACTCATAAATATGAAAAGACTTCTCCATATTAGACATCAGTCCGATAATATTATACATGTATCCCTCAATGGGTAGAACATGTCGATATACTTCCTTCTTTGTATGACAGGACCAATCAAATGAAAAAAAAGATGTTAATTAGTTGAATTTTTTTCCAGTTTGAGCGACTTATTGGGAATCCTATCAGAGATGACAGACATAATGCCGATCATGTTATGGATGAAGAATATACAAGTGTACCGGAAGGTGATAGACAAATGAAGATGGTAGGGTAATATTATGAAGGGAATTAATTCATTAGAAAATATATAAGTTAGCTCTTGATCATATATTAACTATAAGAGTTAATTTTTTTTCTACAGATGCGGACAAAATAATCTATGGACTATGTTATTATGAGATTGAAATATCATTGATATCTAAATAGAATCCATTCAAATATCCTTAGATGAAATATAGAAATAGGAGAATGAGTTTAAACAAATTATGTTGGAAAAAATAGACCAGAGATGATGGAGCAAAGACTTTTTAGGGGAAGTGTCATAAGTTTATAAATAAATATAATGATTCGTCATTCATACATTCTTATTTTGGGTCATCATATGAGGTAATATAATTAAATCAGTGCCCTTAATGTTTGCTTGCATAATATGTTTATGTGACTTAAAATATCTTTCAACGTATGCAGAACCTGTTGGGGTTTTGGGCAAAGGGCGCGGCGGAAGCGCAGTTCGAACGAAATCGTAATTTTAAAACTTTTAAATTACCGAATAAATTATTCAATATCAAATATGAATAATCCATTCATATTTCACCTAAACATATTTATTCGATATCAAATAATGAAATAAATAACCAAGAAACGTCGCGAAACTTTTACGAAAATGTTTTTCCGCAAAATGGCATAAAACGCATTTTTGAACGAACCGACTACCCAATACACATGAGGGCTGCCCAGGTCAGCCCCAATAGTGTTATGACAGTTCATGGGCTGCCCGAACAGTGACCAATTCACTGTGTGGGCAGCCGTCACCCGGTTGGCTCAAAAGTCACCCGATAACGCCGTTTTCGCTTATTTCAACTCCGAAACAATTTCCTGTAATTGTTCCAACACCCAAAACACATCCAATACATACAAATGACATCATTTTTATCACAATCAACCCAGTTTTTCCAGATCTGATTTTGCAACAAAAATAATCAATTTTCATGCTTTAATCCAACTTTTTCAACATTAATTATATTAATCAAAACACCAATTCAAGTCACTACCAATGAAGCACCCAAGAACAATTCTAGGAATTACAAGAGTGGTCATAACACTCTAGAATGACAACATATCATCAAATGACAAAATTGAACAAATATTACAATAATATATTTCAATTCTACTTCACACATGCTCAAAGCCTTCCATTTCATCCTCCAAACCAAAAGGCCCCAAATTCTAAGAAAATGAAGAAACACTAGAATTCATCTAGATAATCAAGAACATGAAACATACTTTCAAAACTTAAGGGAATATAATATTACCTTTAATCTGTTATTTCCTAAAGCTTTTTTCTTGATTTTTCTTGATTTTCTTCCTTGAATCATCAAGACAAGATTTGAGAGCTTTGTAGGATGTAGTTTCGGCCATGATGATAGAATGAAAGAGAAATAAAATTTTCTAACATAAAACCAAGAGATGACCGACTTAGCTAGGGTTATTTTGGTCATTTTCAAAATTAATTCAATTAAATAAATATTAAACTTTATGTTCGCAATGTTGGTTTCTATTAAGGTCCCAAGATCAATTATAAGCATGAATCAAGTGCGAATACACATCGAAGAAGTTGCGGAATACTCACATTGATCAGTTGAGCGACGCGGAGGCAACAAAATCAACTTTCTGCCTTCTGTTCACTGTCACGGCAGTAGCAGTCCAAGCTCACTGTTTTGGCCTTCGCTTGGGTCATACGTCAAGCTCCGAGCTTCATCGAACGGTTCCCGGCTCATGGGTGGACTTCCCTATCACCTTCGAATGTCTCGTAAGTGTGCTAGCACTTGTGATTTTGCCACAAAATCCACACTCATTGCTTCCCACTGTCACGGTTTTTAGAGGAAAAACCAGTGAGCTTTTGGAGCCCTTGGACGTGAGATGAGATAGATGAGAGGAAGAGAAATTGTGTTTGGTTTTTCAAATTTGTGTATTATATACACACATTTGAATTTCAAATGAATTTCACTTGAATTTGACTTTTAAAAGTCAAACCATTGACGCTTGATGCGACTAGCGATTTGACGATTGATTTGACGTGCCGCACTCGAATTCAAAATGCGAATGCGCTCGTAAATAATCTCGGGCTCGGGTTCACTAATTCCAAATTAACGAATTTTCCGTTGCGTCGTAATTAAATGATTACGCCTAGCGAAATCACTATTCACGTCGCTAACGAATTAATTCTAAATTAATTCGTTCGCCCGAATTAAAATCTAATTTTAATTCCGCGTCGAAATCCAATTTCGTTTAATATATCAAATATATTAATTTCTCTCTTTTAATGATATTTTATCCCAGATAAAATATCTCTGCAATTAATCCCAGATTAATTTTCTCTCTTTTCTAATTAATCCCAGATTAATTTAGAGTGCGAGTTATACGTCATCGGTGAATCTTTGGGAAGCGACCCATGAGATCCCCGATATGTTGGCAATAAATTTGGTCATCGAACTATCCGAACACGTAAGTACCAAGTACTACGTTTATACCGATTTACAAGACAAGGTTGGCCTCTAGCAAAGCGCCATGCCTACCCAATTCTCCGGAAATATCCTTACAGGAATAAAGGATCTATATCAAGCGTAGTATACCGTAGTATTGCGTATTTCTGTCCAGTATCAGATGATCACGTGCTAGGCCTGGGGCTGGAATTGTGTTTGCCCCGTACGAAGCACATGTCGGATGTATGGTGACTAGTCTCTATAATCGGATAAACATGACCTTGTCATTTTATCCCGATAGCTGCAGTATTTAATAGAACCAGTCCCGTATCCTACGTGACCATCATCTCCATATGACTGGAGTGACACTTCCGTCTTGACATCACACCCAACACACTACGATTCTCAATATACCCAGTATTGGCGTACACAGAACCTGTTAAAGCCCTAGACGACCTCAACCAAAGTATATTGATTGTCGCAAGTATTAGTGGTGCAAGTCTCAGGTTAAGACCAAATACACCTACCCTGATTTCGGACTTCCATAGACACATAGTCATACTACCAATGGAATTCCGAGGGGGTCTATCCAGAGCAAAGCTGTTTCCCGTACCATCGGTAAAACACAACCTTCTATTACACTTGCATGAGTATCCTATACCCAAATATATGAGAACTATGTCGTTGTGCCTCACAACGCGCACAAGTGTAATACTAGTCTTTTACGTATTTATCGATGTCCAATCTCGATAATACTCTGACTAGGGATATTTAATGATTTATCCTTCATGGACTGATACTGTCTCATATCATTCTCCGTCCAGGAACAAATCATAGGGACCTCTCATCATTTATACATCTAGGTGATCTAAACATAAATGATAAGAGTGCAATCTCCTTTGTCACATAGTTAATTTGTACAACAACACCATGATCTGTACAAATAGTGACGCTATGGGTCATAATTTTCCAACAATCTCCCACTTGGCCTATAGCCAGTCACTCGAGTGCTTGACACCTGAACTATGTACGGTTGGCTCAAACTGCTGAGAAATGCTTTCGTCAGGGGATTTGCATGATTATCATCTAATGCGATTTATTCGATCATCACATCGCCACGATGTTTGATCCGAACGAATCAGATGAATAGTCGAAGTATATATCTGGATCGTTGATGAGACCATTAATTCTTTAGCTTGTGCTGACGCCTAGCTCAGCTGCTAACAGAATTATATCTAATCTAATTAGATTTATTATCGACCTAGAAGGCTTCTATTGACGCCTCAGCTGCAGCAATTACCCGCATTTGTTGTTTATTCGGTAACAATATCTTGCTTGGAAGATTTCCAGCTTACTGTACCGTTATTCAAACTATGTAGTACCGTTTGCGACTTATAGTCGTTTTATCGGTTTAGGAAACTTGCTACAGTGATCCCAGTCACTTCAAGTTCTCCATCTCCATAGACTAAGACAGCATCCTTAGTTCTCTAAGATACTAACGGATGTTCTTAACATCAATCCAGTGACTATCACTTGGATTGGCCTGTTTGTGAATCCATATGCTCAAAGCGTATGAGACACCAGGTAGCGTACATTTTTCAATGTACGATTCCACGGAGAGTTTTCGAAAGCCAAGCTTTCGCCGATAGTTATTTTGGGAATATCATTTCTAAGAAATGACATATTATCATTATTTATAGGACAGCCACTGTCAGTGCGCTCCCACTAACCCTCTTATATACACAAGAATCATTTCGTTTTTGAATTAAATCATAAACTATTATGATTACATCAAAACGATAATTCCAAGAACCTAATGCTTGCTTCAATCCAAATATGGATCGATTAACCCGCAAATCTCGTTTGCTAGTTTTGGTACGATAAAACCGACATGATATTATAAACATCCTCCTAAAGGTTTCCTTTTCAGAAAAGTGATTTTCCCGTTAAGCTGACATATTTCATAAATGAAACATGCAGCATCAGCAAGCATTATCCAAATGGATTTACCGTGGCAACAAGTAAAAGGTTGAATCGTAATCAACACAATGTTGATAACGATACCTTTCCACTAAAAGCCTAGCTTTATACGTTGGTATGTTGCCATCCATGTATGTCTTCCTTGAAGACTTATAACTACCAATAGGCACAATGCCTTGTGGTACATCAACTAGTATCCAAACTTGTTGATATACATGGAATCCAATTCGGATATTATGGCAATTTGCTATAATAGGGAGTCGATACCTTGTATCACTTCCTCATACGTAGTCAGTTGGTATACCTCAATAAGATAAACATCTTTATGAGGTGAGATCAGAAACCCATACCCCATGTTGTTTTCTGACTCTCTCCGACCTACGCGGTTCTTGTGTATTCGAAGATTATGGTATAGTTTCATCCTTGATGAACTATTTGTGTTCCATTAAGATTCGATGCCTGGAATAGTATTACTCTGATTTTCATCGAGTTTTATTATCCTCCTACTTACACTGCATATCAGTATTCCTCTTAGGAAAACCGCATGGTGAGCAACAATCTTATTGTTCTCTCGTGAGTTGTATAAGTACAATACTTTTGGTATCCCTAGGATAACCTACAATTGACACTTATCCAATTTGGGTTCTAGTTTGGTATCATCCAAACATATGCCTAGCATACCCAAATTATTAGGAATGAGAAACCCGGTTTCTTTCCCGTTCATATCTAATATGATATCTGTCAAACAGATTTTAATGGAACCTTATTCAAAATAAGTTCTTACACTGTTAAAGCTTATCCGTTGAAGGAAATGGTAGCTCAAAGCGACTCATGATTAACCTTATCATGTCTAACAAAATTCGGTTTATCCTGTTCGGACACACCGTCAGTTGATGTGTTCCGGGAGGAGTCCTCATTGAAAGAATACTATACTCTTTCAAGTATTTTAGAAACTTATTGCTTAAGTATTTTCCATTACGGTCTTACCGTGACGGTTTAATACTTTAGCCGATCTGTTTGTCTATTTCGTGTCGAAACTTTAAAAGTTTTCATTTGTGTTCTTCAAAAGAAACACATAACCTTGACGCGATGCCACATCCGTATAGGTCACGAAATATTCATAACCACATCTAGCTTAGCTAGACATGGGCCACTTGCTTCACTATGAACTAGGGCTAGCAGATCAGTGGCATTTACACTTTTACCAAGTAAATAGTGTTTTAGGCACTTTGCCCAATAAACTAGATCCGTTGACTTTATTTGAATGGAATCAAATCAGTCCAGAGTACCGACTCTTCAAAAGTGTGGATATACGATTCTTGTTTAATTGTGTCCCAGACAACAATGCCACAATAAAGTTTCTTCTGATCAAATCAGTTTGAGCTATTTGTTTGTCATGTTATATGTTTGAGATTTATTTATATTCAAAATATAAATGTTGTTATTCACATCTAATGTGTATATCTCAATATCATCTTTATATAATAAAACACTTTAGTGTTCTAGAATATAAAGGTTCACCCGCAGCGGGTTAAACACTGATATAGAGATAATGTATCTAGTCAAACTAGTCACATTATAATAGTTTCCTAATTTAAGTACACACCCGAAGGTAGTTCCTAAATTTAGGTATCTACGGTTAAAACAGCGATTTTCATCCCGTTTCCAATCTGCAGATTGATCTCGATTGAAGTCAGTATCCTGTTCAAAACAGATTTTGAACATCAATACATATATTTATTTTATGTACCACACTAGGTATCTAAAATCCAATTTTAATACTAGTCATGAACATATTTATGACAATCATATTTGAAGTCAGAGCCTTGCTCGTCTTCGATTCCTTCATGTCTGTTTTGTCCAAACGGCAGTCATGCTTCCGCGATCCCGTTTGCCACAATTAAGGCAGACATTTTAGGATATGTCTTTTATCTTCCCAGAAGATTATAATGATTTTGCCTTTGCCAGTTTCAACACTCCAGAAGCCTTTGGCCAAGCCTTGGCCTTCTAGAATATCGAAGTGAGGTGCGCCTTGCGCTACTTGCCTAATTGCAAACTTTGACTTTGTCTCCTTGAGAATAGTCATTAACTCTCCAAGAGTTATTATTGCAATTTTAGTATTCTAAGATCTAATTATAGATCTATGAAAATCCTTCAATTTCATTATCATACTTTAAGGATCTAATCCTTAGTTCTGATTCAGAAATTAAGGAGTCTACTACGACAAGCTTAATGGATTAAGCACTAAAGTTATCATCACATTAATCTTCCAAAGATTATGCTCTATTATTTGCTTAATTCCGGGCTTAGGCTTAATATATTATTTTATCAAATAAAGTAACTTATTATTTTTCCAGGACCATCCTGTAATTATTTTCCCAATTTGAAAATTAAACCATTTAAATACATTTTCCCTAGGATTATGTATTAAACGTCAATCTTCAATTTCTTCTTGATTCAAATAGTCCAACTATTTAATCGGTGATTTTGGTACTATTTATTATAATGATTACAATAGTCCAACTATTTAATCAACAATAATTTAATTATTTGAATATAGTCCAACTATTTTATTAAAACAACAATTTAAATATTAGTTCAACTAACATTTAATTTATAACGACGAATGATATTTGTTTGAGCGCGTATGGCAAGTAATTAAACGAATATTGCAAATTCAATTCTTGCCTCCCACTATTTTTCGGCGAGCCTCTAACCCTCTGTCGAGTACTCGGGAAACCGTGTTTCCTAGTGGGCTAGGATCCCGTTAAATATCACACAATCTTGACTTTGGCCAACAAATTGTATGATAATTAACTAGGTAGATCTCTAAGATCGATTGGATCCAATCCAATTCCTAGATCCGGTAGGGGGACATCCAAGTCCGAAACATATATCTTATATATGCCAATACATCCAATGTATTACCTAACCTTTTTCCTCTGAATCAACTAAGCCTTGGCTTTGGCACAACAAACTTAGTGATCCCAGTCAAGCGCGACCTATTGACCATGGAAAGCTTCGTAATCAATGTCGATGGACAACAGTGGTCTTGACTTTGGCCAACAAACCACAACTTGGACAAGACACCAATATGGACCAAAGCCTTCGTGATTCAAACACATCCTTGACGGACAAAGGCCTTGACTTTGGCCAACAAGCCAATGCCAGTCTCGGATCTTGAGTGAGAATCACTCAATGGAAGGAAAGACGCTTAATATTTTGCGAGGGTTTTTCGAGTGCAAATTGGCAACCAATTTATTATCTTTGTTAAGGTCTCATCATCATACACCCTTAAACATGCATTCTAAACACATAATAAAGCGCATATGAAAAAATAATAATGATATGCGGATGGATATTTACACATTGATCCTAGATCAAATCTTTCACTTTCTCTCTCCCGCTAGCACAAGTATTTACTTCTACCCTTTACACTACACTTCTAAAGAA
Source organism: Zanthoxylum bungeanum (assembly GCA_019454045.1). Lineage (NCBI taxonomy): Eukaryota > Viridiplantae > Streptophyta > Magnoliopsida > Sapindales > Rutaceae > Zanthoxylum > Zanthoxylum bungeanum. Next base: position 10,568 of record SKCR01054378.1, on the reverse strand, counting down.
ACCTCATTTACATTTAGGGGAATAGGTGAGAAGAGAATACAAAGAATATGAGGTAATAAGGCTGGACACGCAGGTCCAATTAATAAATCAAATTTATTACAACAATTTTAAAATTGTCCCACCCTTCTAATATCCATCCGATATACATTATTCATGCATCGCAACCATGTATTCACACAAGCATGTTATCAATTAATCTAATCAAATTAATTAATCTGATAATTAGTGATCATCCAATGTTCAAACAACGATTTGATTTTGTTCGAGTCAAACTCGTTTTGCGAATAAGTACTTAAAGTACAAATTCTCGAATTAAATTAACTACATAATTAAATCCAATTCAATATGCATTTAATTCTAATTCGCTATTTAATTCCAAATTAAATATTACACTTTAATATAAAACCTTTTACGACTTAAATTCCAAATTTAATCGTTACGGGTCTCAAAGCCCGATTAACATCCAACGTCAATTTAATTAAAGTCCAATGGGCTTTTAATTAATTTCTTAAGGCGTGGACTTTTGGTCAACTTGGGTCAAACCGAATAACCAAAATCCAATCCGGGAGTTACCCCATAAGCCCAGAAATCAATTTTGGCCCATTAGGCCCAATTAAACTTTAAAGGTCCATTAAGTCGTACAAGTTGGGCTTTATGGAGGCGGTTTTGGGCCCAATTGGATCCAATCCAATTTGCCTTAACCCAACTTTGTACAACAAAGTCCAATAAGCCCATTAACACACTTTAAAGGCCCAAATCCAATTTTAAGGCCAATTAATTAAAAACACAAAATTTCAATTTCACATTTAATTAACCAAAGTGCATTAACATAATTAATCACCCAAATCATTATTTCCAAAACACAAATTAGGCTAATTAATCATGCTCATCTGTATCAATTAGTGTCCAACACAAATTGATTAAAATCAAACCCAAACATGCTTCACAAAGTCTCTCGGCCAGGAGGGGATTTTATATCCGATTTGGTTTCAATCCAATTAATCCCACAATCGACATTAAATCAACATCCTAATTGATTCTAACTCATCCAATGAATCAAAAAATCAAAATTCCAAGACAATAGGGCAAGGGTGACTTTCGGCCAAGCTAAGTCAATTGGGGAAAAATTGTCCAATTCAAAATTCATAAAATTGACAATGCATAACACCATGTTATCATCAATAAGCATACTCAAACATCAAATTCATCCAAATATGCTCAAATCATTTTTACCCAAATTTTAAGCCCTAAATTAATTCATGCTCAAACCTTGCTCTAGATGCCATTGTTGGTTACTATTAAGGTCCCAAGATCAATTATAAGCATGAATCAAGTGCGAATATACATCGAAGAAGTTACGGAATACTCACATCGATCGGTTGAGCGACGCGGAGGCAACAAAATCAACTTTCTGCCTTCTGTTCACTGTCACGGCAGTAGCAGTCCAAGCTCACTGTTTTGGCCTTCGTTTGGGTCCTTCGTCAAGCTCCGAGCTTCATCAAACGGTTCTCGACTCATGGGTGGACTTCCCTATCACCTTCGCATGTCTCATAAGTGTGCTAGCACTTGTGATTTTACCACAAAATCCACACTCATTGCTTCCCACTGTCACTGTTTTTAGAGGAAAAACCAGTGAACTTTTGGAGCCCCTTGGACGTGAGATGAGAGAGATGAGAGGAAGAGAGAAATTGTTTTGGTTTGTCAAATTTTTGTATTTATATACACACATTTGAATTTCAAATGAATTTCACTTGAATTTGGCTTTTAAAAGTCAAACCATTAAAGCCTCAACCACTCACATCACTCAATCCATCAAGTTTTCAAGTCACATCACTCAAAGTGACTTGTGATTTGACGCTTGATGCGACTAGTGATTTGACGCTTGATTTAAAGTACCGCACTCGAATTCGAAATACAAATGCGCTCGTAAATAATCTCGGGCTCGGGTTCGCTAATTCCATATTAACGAATTTTCCGTTGCGTCGTAATTAAATGATTACGCCTAGCGAAATCACTATTCACGTCGCTAACGAATTAATTCTAAATTAATTTTTTCGCCCGAATTAAAATCTAATTTCAATTCCGCGTCGAAATCCAATTTCGTTTAATATATCAAATATATTAATTTTCTCTCTTTTAATGATATTTTATCCCAGATAAAACATCTCCGCAATTAATCCCAGATTAATTTTCTCTCTCTTCTAATTAATCCCAGATTAATTTAGAGTGCGAGATATACGTCATCGGTGAATCTTTGGGAAGCGACCCATGAGATCCCCAGATATGTTGGCAGTAAATTCGGTCGTCGGACTATCCGAACATGTAAGTACCAAGTATTACGTTTATACCGATTTACAAGACAAGGTTTGCCTCTAGCAAAGCGCCATGCCTACCCAATTCTCTGGAAATATCCTTACAGGAATAAAGGATCTATATCAAGCGTAGTATACCGTAGTATTGCGTATTTCTGTCCAGTATCAGATGATCACGTGCTAGGCCTGGGGCTGGAATTGTGTCTGCCCTGTACGAAGCACATGTCGGATGTCTGGTGACTAGTCTCTATAATCGGATAAACATGACCTTGTAATTTTATCCCGATAGCTGCAACATTTAATAGAACCAGTCCCGTATCATATGTGACCATCATCTCCATATGACTGGAGTGACACTTCCGTCTTGACATCACACCCAACACACTACGATTCTCAATATACTCAGTATTGGCGTACACAGAACATGTTAAAGCCCTGGACGACCTCAACCAAAGTATATCGATTGTCGAAAGTATTAGCGGTGCAAGTCTCAGGTTAAGACCAAATACACCTACCCTGATTTCGGACTTCCATAGACACATAGTCATACTACCAAGGGAATTCCGAGGGTGTCTATCTAGAGCGAAGCTGTTTCCCGTACCATCAGTAAAACACAACCTCCTATTACACTTGCATGAGTATCCTATACCCAATATATAAGAACTATGTCGTTGTGCCCTCACAACGCGCACAAGTGTAATACTAGTATTTTACGTATTTATCGATGTCCAATCTCGATAATACTCTGACTAGGGATATTTAATGATTTATCCTTCGTGGACTGATACTGTCTCATATCATTCTCCGTCCAGGAACAAATCATAGGGACCTCTCATCATTTATACATCTAGGTGATCTAATCACAAATGATAACAGTGCAATCTCATTTGTCACATAGTTAATTTGTACAACAACACCATGATTTGTACAAATAGTGACGCTATGCGTCATAATTGTTCAACACACAAATCATATTTACACACCTAAAGTTTAATTAAATCATGCCACATATAACCAATTATAATTAAACATTTATCATAACTATTATGAAAAAGTTTATTATTTAATTATTTAAATATTTAATATTTAATATCTAAATAATTAATTAATATAATTGTTATTATATATGTATTTTTATTCACATTAAATAACAAATACATATATTAATGGCATGTGTCAAAGTCTCATTTGACAATTAATTAATGTGTATCTAATCAAATTATGTATCAAATACAAATACACAATAATTACGATTGACCAAAATCCCCCAAAGCATGTGTTTTCGTTTAACCGATTAAACGATTTGAATTAACTCATTTAATCCAATGAAGTATTATGAATAATCTGTATTATTCATAAAGTGTTGCCCAAGTGCTCAACGAGTACACTTTATATTATGAGACTCTCTAAGTTTAGGTTTATCCGTCATGAAATCCAATTTCGTGTCCATAATTCACCCACTCATAAATTATGACGACCACAGATAATCTCGCTAAACTATGCATGTCGAGGTCATTGCATAAGTATAATCTCTCCGTCACAGACTATCCATATTATACCTGAGATATAGATAAAAACGTCAAATCCGTATGGTATAATATAGTCGACTTTTCAAATTTACGATCTCTAAATAACACTCGGAACTGATTTATGAAATTATACCACGGCCATGGATTTACTAGATCGCAAACACGTGCACGATGCCTATGCCCTGTACACAGGACTGACAGATTCTATCTTGATACGCATATGATATCATGAGCATCAGTCCACACCTAACGAACATGACGAAGTCTGATCTAAATAGATCGGTGACGTGACTGCCATCAAAGTATGGATGATAACTCATATATCCACAGTGGTATCTCAAGTCAAAGGACCACTATGCTCGCTCAACTCGAGAAGATTCTTATTGACGTTGGTGTACCATCTATTAGGAAATCTTCAGTGAGTCGTTCAGTGTTTATCAAATAAACACCTACATATCAATACGAGTCTCCCGAGACTCATAGTTCATTGGGATAAACCATCAGACCAAGTCACGATATACGACATGTACTAATCTCAGTGGATTTTACTAACTGACCTGTGTTAGCAAATCTTGACTAGGAACTTTATTTAAGGATATACAACTTATAGTGACGCTTCCCAATGTCAATTACAAACTACGTTGTAACTGCGCACTACGTTGTAAATTATAGGGTCTTTTTCTAATATACCTGTATCACTAAATCAGATTTAATTTCAATCTAATCATAATTAGATATCTAATCGTAATTAGATCGAATATGTGTATAAATGACAAGAGGTGCTACCATTAAATAAATAGTATTATGGAAAATGAATTGTTTGTATTTATGAATCGGACATAAATACGATCCAGATTGGCACTCTGAGTATCAACCCTAACAATTTCTCCCATTTGCTCTAGTGCCAATCCATATTATCATATACACATCTCAATGTGTATCACATACTCATGGCCCTCAAGAGCTCACCTAGTACTCAAGAGGTAGGCAACAACAAGTAAGTATGATATAACATATTGAGTCTGTCCAACAAACCCAATTATTTTCCTTAACTACCATCATTCATATTTCGTAGAACCCAAGTTCTACAACAATATGACTCAGATGCGATATCAATATTGTGCTATAGTTATTGAGTTGTCTATGTATTTAGGGATCAAATCCAAAATACTTTGCAGACAACCACAAACACAATACAAATATCAAAAACTTCTAATCTATAAGGTCACTATGCAACTTCATAAGTCAATATTTCATAAGTTACAACTGATTCTACTGATTCAGTAGAATCAACGGTGACACTCCCACTACATCTTTTCTGACTTTATATGACATAGACAATCTAATGTCATAATTAGATTCAAAACTAATATGACCCTAATGGTTGCGGATTATATTCTCCATGAATAAGAAACTTGTTCTTAATATATCAAGGATAATAAATAACATGTTTCAAGACACATCTTATTGTCTGCAGCATATCAAAATAACCCGTAATACAATTAAATTGATATCTTTAATCGCACATAATACAGTATTTATTATGCCATCATCATATGATGCATCAAAGTGACTAGACATTCTAATCTACTTCTCTTTCGATAAAGGAATCATCATTTACGAAAGGTAAATACTATATATAAGAGACACACTAACTGTCAAACAGTTATACTAACTGTCATACAGATAGTCTTGCTGTGTCCTTTATTACATCATATCTAAATCACGACTAATGAGAGTATCTCACAAGTCTCTTAGTTTTATATCATATATAAAACTTTATATCAAATATATCAGAGACCACTCCCAGTGCTTTCACAGAGAAAAAAAGACTTAGGTAAACCTTTTACCTCACAAACATTTCATTATTACATTAATAATCATAATGTCGTTAGGATAAATAACACTAGAAAGAAATTTATACGCTCCCACTGACCCTATTATTACATATGTATTCTCTATGCTTTGATAAAATCAGACAATCTGACTGTATCAAAATTAGAGAACACAGATTTTCGAAAAGCTTATCTGAGTCTACAATAGGCCCTATAAGCTAGTATATCAAACTGTGATCTTAGCAGAATACAAACTCTAGGGCCATTCTAGAATGAACTCTTCAAACAAAGAAAACACAACAGATTTCTCATTCGAAGAAAACATTCAGGAACGCCATTTTGCATTCTTTAGCCAAAATACATAGTTTAATATCAACATTAACCAACAAATATTTAATTGTTCAATTAATACGACTTGAGACAAGTTTTCTCAGAATCTATAATAGGTCACTGAGTATAACTTTTCTCACTGTCATACTATAAAGGTCAAACCTTTATCAAGCTCACTTTGCTTTTGCTGCGTAAATAATTTGCACATATTATGAACAATTCATAACGACAGCTTAATCAAGTTCAAAACTTGATCGTAGTAAACTAAGAATAATTTTAAATCTATGGTTCAATGCTAACTTCCAAAATCTATATCAAATATCGCTTCCACTATAAGTTATATGATAATTTTCTTCGATAAGAAAATAACAGAATCATTAAGTATCAAATACTTCGCAAATGATTCTGACATCCTATTGGACTTATATGGAAGTTGACTAAGGGTCTTTTCATCTTATTAATTATGTAGTTCCATTATAGTTTATCACTCTCACATTTGACTTCACTAAGTCAAGTCTTTTCTACAATAGTCAACATCTGATGTTACACACCAAGTAATAAAATAATTTTATTACTCTAGATCGTAGAAAATATATTCTATCAAATTGAATAAAATATTCTATTAAATATAATATATGATAAACTTTTACTTGTACCTCCGAGGCGCAAGTACTTTCAATTATAGAACCATTATACAAAAGAAAGATTCAAATCTCAAACTTTTCAAGATTCAAATTTTCTACTTATACATATCATATACGTAATTGTAGAAACTAATGGAACAATAATTAAAAGGATGAATTAGTGTAACTGCAGCATAACCCCAAGAGTATTGAAACTAGTTCGGTAACACTCAATATCAAACGAATCAAATCCTATAAGATTCGATTTCTCCCACTGACCAATTCCATCACGATGGAACCGTAGAAGAATAATATTGAGTAAGAATCACATTCATTAATTAACTTTAGAACTAATTGCCATTAATTCATATGTTTGATCATATCAAACATCCTTGAACAGTTCAAAGACTTACGATAAATTTTAAAGTTATAGTTTTCAACACTTCAAATATAATATCTTTGAACCAGTCAAAATATTATATCCGCGTTTCATCAGAAACATATTGAAAGTTCTCGAACCATTCAAGATTTTCAATATATATTCTTTAGGAAATACGTAACTAAGTCATGACAATTCATTAACTAAGTTACGAAGTAAATAAAATTATCTAAGACAATTTCTAATTCATTAAACTACATACTTCCAAAGTATTAGTTTAATAAATTTGTTGTACAATGACGATCATTGGTTAAATGAGATTTAATCACATCCTGAATACAATATTCATTAAATGGATAAGGATATGAGGTGTTATCTCGTATCAGACCATCCTTTACCATACGGAATAAGCATATAATGCTTATATGATAAGATCTCATAAAGCACGGTTCTAAGTTATTTAGTTAACCGAATATTTTCTTAATGTTTATCTCTTCATCAATGACACTACTAGTCATATTAAAATATGTAACAACTGTTTATAAAGAACAAGTAACTATCAAATAGTCGCAAGTTCTGATATCAAATATCAAAACAATCATTAAACATTATTTTAAATAACTATATGGGAGATCTGGTATCCAATACCTACAATTGTCGTATTATGAGAATCAATATTCTCTATACACAACTATACACATCTCCTTTCTTAAGCTCTATAATTTGCCTTCAATTATTTACAACAATTACAAATGATTGATTAGCAAACTGTGTCAAACACGTGACTTCTAAAAGTCATTAAAGCCAAGAAACGTCATTATAAGATAAACAAATACCTAATAGGGTTTTCTTAATGACAGTCAAGAATCTCGAGACATGAAAAAATTCACGTCAATTCTTACCGCACAAGAAACTATTCTCTCTAGACAAGTATATCCTAAAACAGATATCTATTTAGATTACCTATCGTGACTTAGAAACTAAGTCACTAATCATCTTGATTTTCAAGAAAATCGGAACAACAGTTCCCGATGGTTTAGACTAATCTAACAATATCCAAGTCTACTAACATTCTAGAACCTATTCTAGAAATTCGCAACCATAAGAGAAATCAGAAAACATATTCAAGTAATATGCATGCAGTGGATTAGAAGTATATTTCTATCAACAATATAGAATAAAGGAAAACAAAAGCAGCAATTTCCATAAAATTACGCATTGTCTCCCACTACTTTACGTAATACCGTAATCCCCAACGGAGAACGAGAATTCTATAATTAAATCGAATTTCATAGTGAGAGTAGGATCCCATGAATATATTTCGACTCACAGTTTTGGCCCGATCTCGCCTACGTTTTTTTTCATTAGGTAGACAACTCATTATCAATCACTCACCAGTGACTCCTAATTTTGGTCCTGATCGTTTCTCGTTATGACAACTTTGGCACGTTCACAATGAGGCGTATCAAAACTTCACTTGCCAATGACAAACTCAAGCTACCGATGTAGTCCTTACAGCTTTGGCACGTTCAGGATTTCCACTTTCACTTGAATTTGTCTAGAATCAATTATACATTCGGCATGGATAAAATTCTATCAACTACACCCTTACTGATTTGGCACTTTCTCGGATGCAGTCATAAAAAGATACCCATAAACCGTATTGATAAGACGGACCAAGAAACATATATCCAATACATATCACTTTACAGCCTTATTTAAACGGGGATATTCCTCAAGGAAGCATTGTTTTACATCATATGCAGAATTATAATCTAGATCAACTTCTAAAAAGTTCAATTCTACTTTAGAAAATATAATTTAATTTAACGATTAAATTTCTGTTACGTTTCCCGTTAGCGTAGAACCAAAAAGTCAAGAAATATCTAAATTATATGCATGTGCAAACACCAAAATTGGATTATATATCATATATCAAGCATGAAAAATATAATGGATGAAGGATCAGACCTGCTCTGATACCATTTTTGTTGGGGTTTTGGGCAAAGGGCGAGGCGGAAGCGCAGTTCAGGCGAAATCGTAATTTTAAAAATTTTAAATTACCGAATAAATTATTCAATATCAAATATGAATAATTCATTCATATTTCACCTAAACATATTTATTCAATATCAAATAATGACATAAATAACCAAGAAACGTCGCGAAACCTTTATTCAATATTCAATATCAACATGGTAACATCGTTTTTCACCGTTTTCGCTTATTTCAACTCCGAAACAATTTCCGGAAATTGTTCCAACACCCAAAACATATCCAATACATTCAAAGACATCATTTTCATCACAATCAACCCAATTTTTTCAGATCTGATTTTACAACAAAAATAATCAATTTTCATGCTTTAATCCAACTTTTTCATCATATTAATCAAAACACCAATTCAAGTCACCACCAATGAAGCACCCAAGAATAATTCTAGGCATTACAAGAGTGATCATAACACTCTAGAATGGAAGCATATAATCAAATGATAAAATTGAATAAATATTACAATAATATCTTTCAATTCTATTTCACACATGCTCAAAGCCTTCCATTTCATCCTCCAAACCAAAAAGCCCCAGATTCTAAGAAAATGAAGAAACCCTAGAATCCATCTAGATAATCAAGAACATGAAACATGCTTTCAAAACTTAAGGGAATTGAAGATTACCTTTAATCTCTTATTTCCTAAAGTTTTTTCTTGATTTTTCTTCATTTTCTTCCTTGAATCATCAAGTCAAGATTTGAGAGCTTTGGAGGATGTAGTTTCTGCCATAATGATAGAATGAAAGAGAAATAAAAATTTTCTAACATAAAACCAAGAAATGACCGACTTAGCTAGGGTTATTTTGGTCATTTTCAACAATTAAAAAGATTAAACTTTATGTTAGCAAATCATATTTGAACACCTAAAGTTTAATTAAATCATGTCACATGTAACCAATTATAATTAAACATTTATCATAACTATTATGAAAAAGTTTATCATTTAATTATTTAAATATTTAACATTTAAATATCTAAATAATTAATTAATATAATTGTTATTATAAATGTATTTTTATTTACATTAAATAAAAAATACATATATTAATGGCATGTGTTAAAGTCTCATTTGACAATTAATTAATGTGTATCTAATCAAATTATGTATCAATATAAATACACAGTAATTACGATTGACCAAAATCCCATAAAGCATGTGTTTTCGTTTAACCGATTAAACGATTCAGATTAACTCATTTAATCCGATAAAGTATTATGAATCATCTGTATTATTCATAACGCGTTGCCCAAGTGCTCAACGAGTACACTTTATATTGTGAGACTCTCTAAGTTTAGGTTTATACATCATGAAATCCAATTTCGTGTCCATAATCACACACTCATTAATTATGACGACCACATATAATCTTACTAAACTATGCAAGTCTAGGTCATTGCATAAGTATAATCCCTCCGTCACAGGCTATCCATATTATACATGGGATATATATAAGAACGTCAAATCTGTATGGTATAATATGGTCGACTTTTCAAATTTACGATCTCTA
>SKCR01054377.1:0-29806 GCA_019454045.1 Zanthoxylum bungeanum | reverse complement strand
GGGATGTGAGGCAAGAGGAATCTCCGAACAGATTGGGGGATGATATCCCCGCTTTTGATGATGATATGGCAGAGTATGCCGCAGGCAGAGTATCTGGGTCTCAGACAGAGCTACAGAAACTTCGGGATCAGGTTGAGTCAGTTACCCGCAAGATGAGGGGTAAGAATGAGGATTTGCTGGATTATGACACTTTGACTTTTGAGGAACAGTTGCCTGCACAGTTCAAGATGCCGGATATGGCTAAGTTCAACGGGAATGGGGATCTGAGGGTGCATCTCCGACAGTTTGTATCAGTCATGAGTTCAGTTGGCTTGTCTCAGCGCCAGGTGCAGAAAATGTTTGGAATGTCGCTTGAAGGGGCTCCCGTGGTATGGTACCACAGTTTGGACAAGAAAGTGAAGGAAGATTGGAGGGAGTTAGCTGATGCTTTCCTGAAGCAATATGTCACTGACTTGGAGATCGATCTGTTACTCCGTGATCTGGATAATGTTAAGCAGAAAGCGGAGGAGAGTTTTAAGGAGTATGTGGACCGGTGGAGGGGTCAGTTATTAAAAATGCAGACTAGGCCTTCGGAGAAAGATCAGATCAAGATGATTATCAAGGGCACCAAGCCCTCCATTACGGCAAGTTGAGGAGGATGACCTCCATGATTGCAGACTTTCGACAGTTGAGGGAAACTGTCATGGATATTGAGGAAGAAGAGGCCGAGAATAGAAAATTCTATGGTCTAAACAGGAGGCCCATTGGGGGAACATCGGGAACAAACCCGTTTCTGCTGAAGTCGCTGCTATCCGGAACAGGCAGTTTTCCAACTTGGGAAGGCCCCTGTCTAAGGTGCTAGAGAAGTTGAAGAGGCAAGGGCTTTTAAAACCCTGGATACCAAACCATTACCCAATCCCCTACCACCACATATTAACCTAAGCCTTTATTGCCACTTCCACCAACAAAAAGGCCATGACACCGACAACTGCGCCCGACTCCGCCATGAAATCCAAGACCTAATAGACTCCAAGAAAATACCCAACCCAGAAACAGAACAGCCCGATACACACAGAAACCCCTTGCCCTACTACCGTGCCGTACCACCACCAGCCTATATGATCAATTCTGGCCTTCCAGAAGACCTTGTCCTAAACTCCTTTCACCCTCAAGCCTTTTGCCTGGGAATCTGGGATAGCACTAGTGAGGATGAGTTTGAACAGAAGAAGAACTTTTGGCTTGATTTCTCTAGCAGTGATGAGGAGGAAGTAAGGGGAATGACACGTAGCGGTCGTTTTTACAATGATATGGCGGAAAATGGTAAGGAAGCTTTGACAGATGGTAGAGAAGTGGTTGAGACTGCAGAAAATACAGAAGGGGATATAGTGCTGAGGCAATTGAGGAAGACTAGAGCACAAGTCAGTATCTGGGAACTATTATGTGCATCTCAGGAGCATAGACAGGCTATGGTTGAGGCCTTGAGCAAGATTGTGGTACCGGAGGATGCCAACCCCGCAATGTTTGTTGGGTCGGTTCAGAAAGAAGCTTTGCAGATATCCTTTTCTGAGGATGATCTCCCGCCAGAGGGGAGGAATCATAATAGGCCTTTATTTATCAGGGCCGAAGTGAGGGGCAAGAAAACTTCATGTGTGATGGTGGATGACGGTTCGTCCATCAATGTGTGCCCGTTGAAAATTCTGGCAAGATTGGGTATGAAAGCAACAGACTTGGATCCCTCTAGTATGACTATTAAAGCTTATGATGACAGTAAGCGGGGAGTTGAGGGTACCTTTGTGGCTATGGTCAAGGTAGGGCCAATTGAAGATGAAGTTGAGTTCACAGTGCTAGACATCCCAGCCACTTTTGCTTTATTGTTGGGAAGGCCTTGGTTTCACAAGCTTGGGGGCGTGCCTTCCACTTTGCATCAGATGATCAGATTCCCGTATGAGGGAGAGATTGTTACCATCCGGGCTGAGTTAGACAATGCCGTGGCTGCCTTGGAGATACTACCTTTCACGAGGTTCCAGGTATCAGCCACTTTTGAGGAGTGGGTGGATCCTAGAGTGGCTAGGATTATGGAAAAATGAAGTTTGAGCCGGGTAAAGGTTCAAAATTGCCGGATTTCAGAGGACAGACTACTCGGAAAGGTTTGGGATACAAATCTGACGAAGAAAAGCCAAAGGTCAAGAAAAAGGGCCTGAGGCTGATGGAGTGCTTTGTGAAAGCTTCAGGGTATCAAGGAGAGCCTGAACCTGTGGAGGTTAATGGGATTGTTGTGCCTGGGTTTGAGATCTTCCAGGATTTGTTGGGTGAGAAGCCACTGACTGGGAAAGCTGTGGAAGCCGAATCCTTCCGTAATGTTACAGCGAAGCAGATGGCAAAGTTCATAGCTCGAAACCTCATTTGTCGGTATGGTATGCCACATCATGTAGTGACAGACAACGGGGTCCAGTTTCAAGGAGAGACGAAGGCAATGTTACAGAGGCACGGGATAGGCCACCACAAGTCATCACCGTACAGGCCGCAGGCAAATGGGGCAGTTGAGGCAGCCAACAAGACTATAAAGACAATTTTAGCCAAGATGACAGAAAATTGTAGAGATTGGGCCGAGAAATTACCGTATGCTTTGTGGGGGTACAGAACATCAGTAAGAACGGCAACGGGTGCAACACCTTACTCCTTGGTCTACGGAATGGAAGCAGTATTGCCAGTAGAAGTGGAAATGCAGTCCCTGAGGGTATTAGCAGAGGCAGAACTACCGGAACAGGAATGGGCCGCACAGAGATTTGATCAGTTGGTACTATTGGATGAGAAGAGAACGAAGTCTTTGTATCACATGCAGTTGTATCAGAAGAGACTAGCCCGGGCATTCAACAAGAAAGTACGTCCCACAAAGATCAGAAAGGGTGATTTGGTACTTAAGCAGTCGAGGCCGTCGACGACGGATCCGAGAGGGAAATTCAGGCCTAACTGGGAAGGACCTTACATCGTTCAGAAAGTCCTGGGAAATGGAGCAGTGAAGCTATCAGACTTGGAAGGAAATGAATTCACAGAACCAATCAATGTCGACAGGTTGAAGTTGTACTTTGCTTGAGAAGACTTGGTCGCCAGCGGAAGACCTAACCCAACGGGATAAGAAAACTCCTGCATACATGCATACACGTAACCTATATTGCATATTTTTGTGTTTGTTCTGTTTTGTGTAAACAGGTGTTGAAGACGGAAAAGAGCGAGCAGTAAGCCAATCAGAGATGGCAAAGGCACAGCATTTGATATGGGCAGTAATCTGAAGATTGAGGTCCCAATGAAGTTAAGTTCCGGGTATGGGTCTCGGAGGGCGAAGCCCATATCGGCTAAGGAGCGAGGTTCCACATTGTACCAGCTTGGGGGCGAGGCCATATCGACTGGGGAGCGAGGCTCCACATCACATCATGTCAGCTTGGGGGCGAAGCTCCACATCATCATTTTCGGGATGCGTCCCAGGGTCGAGGCCCATATTTTGTAAACGGTATTAGGATGCGTCCCAGGGTCGAGGCCCCCGTTGTCGGTTGCAGCTATTGGGATGCGTCCCAGGATCGAGGTCCACTGCATCATCATTTTCGGGATGCGTCCCAGGGTCGAGGCCCACACTTTTTCAACGGTATTGGGATGCGTCCCAGGGTCGAGGCCCTCGTTGTCGGTTGCAGCTATTGGGATGCGTCCCAGGATCGAGGTCCTCTGCATCATCATTTTCGGGACGCGTCCCAGGGTCGAGGCCCACATTTTGTCAGCGGTATTGGGGATGTGTCCCAGGGTCGAGGCCCCCGTTGTCGGTTGCAGCTATTGGGATGCGTCCCAGGATCGAGATCCACTGCATCCTCATTTTCGGGATGCGTCCCAGGGTCGAGGCCCACATTTTGTCAGCGGTATTGGGATGCGTCCCAGGGTCGAGGCCCCCGTTGTCGGTTGCAGCTATTGGGATGCGTCCCAGGTTCGAGGCCACATCATCAGCAGCATCGAGACGCGTCTCAGGATCGAGGTCCACTGCAGTATCAGCTCAGCTCGAGACAGCTAGCTAACCAGGTAAGTAAAATGCATTGCATAACTTTGATAGGATTGTTCAAAGTCACACACTGCACAAGTCCCATCAAAGTGGGGGCGACTGTAGGCATTGCATTTTCGCATGTGAAACCCGATGATGAGTCTCATTTGGAGGCACTACCTTTTGAGTCATGAAAGCCGCGGGAAACGGATATCGGAAGGGGGAATTCAGAATAAATAAGCTCACTGTCTTCGTTGGTGCTGCGTTCGTTACTTCGTTCGAACCTCGTGCAGATTGCGGACGTTCGTGCCGCGTGCGATGAGGCGTTCGAACGGTGTCGGTAATTCTGATTTTGCTGCTAGCCTCACGCCCAGCCCATTTAGCTCCCCAAAGCCCATAAAACACATCCCAAATTAAATAAATAAATATTAATTAAATATTAAACATTAAAATAAAACATTTAAATCATTTACCAATTAAATAAAATATAAAATAAAATCATGCCTAATATAAATGAATCAAATATATTATATACTAAAACTAAAAATAAGATTTGCCTAATTAAAATCAATCCTAACCAATTAAAGCCAATCATATATTTGACTTCCTAATTCAATAAGATATCCACCAATTTAAAAGTATTGACTTCCTAATCTAAACCAAATTTGTCCCCCATCAATCTTTGACTTTCCTTGCTAAACACTAAATCATATCCTAATTAAATGCACAAAATCCCTTCTCTTGTCAACCCTAACCCTTCTCTATATAAACAACCCCTCACCAAAGCCCTTGTCTCCTTGACACATAGAATTCACACCCAAACTCTCTCAAAATCTCTCTAGACTCTCTCTACACACCCAAGACCAAATAAGCAAAAAGAGAAAACACTTCACACACAACCAAAAAGAAAACAAAGAAACCACCACAAGACCACCCTCCATAGCCGAACCCAAACTCACCCATAGCCGAATTCTAAAACACGCCAAAACAACCTCCTAGATTACCTTAAAACAGTAGCCCAAAATCTTTAAAAAACAGTAACATAAAACTACATAGACAATCTTAAAAATAATCATATTTAATTGCACTAAGAACCCACACAACTTGGAATAGTTCTTTGAAAACATTGAAACAGGTAGCCCGTGCAGTGAGCAGCAAAACAGGAGCCGAATAGGAGCAGAATGGAGTTCGAATCGTAAGCAAAGCAGCGAAACAGTGAGCTAGGACGTTGAACCAGCGGACCAGAAAAAGTTGCGGAGCTTTATCCCCTTCCGATCTTCGTGGAACGTGAGTCCGAGAGACGGCTTAAAAGGTTAGACCTGAGGGTATCTTTCACACTTATTCTCATTTTATTTTCTAGTCATTTATTTTGATTATATTTTCTGTATTTGTGGTATCCGTTGTGTGTATGATGTATGTTGTGGGTATTGGATGAATGAGAGATGTGTCAACTCTCGCGGTATATCGGATGGAAACCCGGACATAAATTTCATAGCCGATTCCGAATGGACGGTAATATGATCTGTACTCGGGCCACAATTCCACGTACCGCTTGGGTAAACGACACCATCTTTCTTTTGTTGTGTTGTTCTTGTTTATTTAGTTTGTTTTACCTAAACTCAATATGTCGTTAGTTATGCATGATTCAACCAATCGCATGGGCTTAGTGAGTTAGTCCAAAGGTCCTCCATTTAGGAGACAAAGAGCCGAAAAGGCCACCTTCGTGACACTACTTCCGCCGCGTCGTTGATGTATGTTCGGTTGGACGCGAGATACGTTCAATCGGGCATACTTAGTTTGATATGTGTATCTTTATTTCCGTATGTATAAGTCAATCGAGCGCATGGGCTTAGTAAGTGTTTTTGAGATCCCCTATGGGGAGGGGCTAAAAGCCCTTTACCACGATGCTTTGCCGCGCCAGTTGATGTGTGTTCAGATTGGATGTAAGATATGTTCAATCGGGCATACTTGGTTGATATGATTGGTTCTATTCTTGTATGTGTGATGTGACGCGCATGGGCTTAGTATGTTGGTCTAAAGGTCCTCTCTTTGAGAGATCAAGAGCCCCAAAAGGTCACCTTTACGGCAGTGCTTCGCCGCGCCCTTTTATTTTCTGTATTGCATCATATTTCATGCATCAGGTCCATGTCCGTTCGAACGCGTTTGCAACGCAACTCGAACATGCATACATTTTGCCTTATCATGCATCAGGTCTCCTTTCCGTTCGAACGCGTTTACGAACGCTACTCGAACGTGAGTATTCTGTTTCATTTCCATTCGAACGCGTTAACAAACGCCATACGAACGTGAGCATTCTGTTTCATTTCCGTTCGAACGCATTTACGAACGCTACTCGAACGTGAACATTCTGTTTCATTTCCGTTCGAACGCGTTTACGAACGCTACTCGAACGTGAGCATTCTGTTTCATTTCCGTTCGAACGCGTTTACGAACGCTACACGAACGTGCACACACTGAACTGAGTCTGTCTTATTATATTCATGCATGATTGCCTATTGGTTGATCTTTCTTATGCAAATGTGTCAATGTATTACCATTCATATGCTCGTGTCATGATAACATTTGGGTATTATTTCTTGCGGTATATCGGATGGAAACCCAGACGTAAATTCCGTAGCCGATTCCGATGGACGGTAGTGCGGTCTGTACTGGGGCTACAATTCCACGTACCACTTGGAAAAGTGCCCATACGTGTGCTTGTATGGTTACCATGTGTGCTTGTATGGTTAATATGTGTGCTTGTGTTTTTTCCTGAATATGATATGCAAGTAAAGATGTATATTAGTTGCTATCTTGATATATGTTAAGCATGCAATCTTATATATGAAATACATGTATATTTAGGCGCATATTTTAATTTATAAATGTGACTTTAGAAGCATGATACCTCTAGAAATAATAGTTACTTCAGCTTGTTTAAATTATTATATAAATCCTTTCATTACAAGTGACATAAGTAAGAGACCATTCCGAACCCAACGGTTTGAGGTCTTCCCTTGCGAGGGGTGAGTGCGGCCTTAAATCTTTGTCCCGGTTCACACCGGGTGGCGACTCCATGTTATGTAATCTTTCCCAACTAGGTCGCGAGCCTAGGAACGGCGTCGCCCAGGTTCTGTGTCCTACACCGGTTCATTGAATGTCGGCACAAGATGGGAAACGGCTTCTTGGATTTTTTCACTAAGGTCGTCCGACCCGAGCACCATGACGCCTTTTCCTTTCTTAGAGGAGGCCTCTGCAGCTCTTCTTTTTCTCTGAATGGCCTGCCTCCTGACCAGAGGTTGTTCTTCATCTTCCTCGTCCGCCGGTTCAGCCTCTCCCACCCCGATTAGACATTTTCGTTTGCTGGCAGACCTTGGAGGGCTAGAAGGTCGGGTTGTTATCCTCGGAAGTACCCTAGATGGGGAGATGGAGACTTGAGCAGATGACTGAGCCACCTCTTTGGTTTTCCTCTTGGCCTCGGTAACTATTTCCTGTTTCCGAGAAGACCCGGCTTCGACTGGACCGGTCCTCTTCGATGCACCTGCCAGTTGGTCATGATATTTTGGCCGCTTTGACATTCCTACAGAGTACAAGGCAGAAAGCATGGTCAGTTCGGAATTTAGAAGATTTCAAGTCATTTACGGGTCAAACAAGCAAATGGATCAATCAGAAAGTCAGTAAGAACCTACCCAGCCGCCTCGGGACCTGTGGAGGTGCGTTCCGGACAAGCCCTGATTCCAAGAAGGCAGAGTCATTGACTACCCTCCTCCAATGGCTGGCGTAGCTCCGGGCCACCTTGATCCTAGCACGGACCACATGGGTAACCTTGGGAGGATCCCTCCAGCAGGCTGAGAAAGGTTAGAGAGTTAGTGTTTTGGCATGAAAGAAAGAAGAAAAAATTGAGACATCGGGTCCTAACCTCTCGCTCTAAAGATATCAGGGACTTCAGTATCTCTGGGCACACAGACAAGGTCCGTCCCCAGTCGCCTGTAGCCCAGAACCAGAGATCTTTGAAGTTTATATTGGTTTGGGGAAGGTCTTTGATGAGGGCGGGGACATCGGCATATGAAGAAAGGTAGTACCAACCGTGGTGTGTTTTTTGGGTTGGCCTTCAGCTGGTAAAGTCTCTTCAACTCCTCAAAAGTCGGTTCTTCGAGGCCTGCCCGGTACCAGATCACATGTAAACCAGCCAGAATCCTCCAACTGTTCAAATTCAGTTGGCAGAGAGTGATCTCCATCCTGGCCAGTTTGAAGTTGTGCCTCAAGAATGCCATTGATTACATCAACAAGTACATGACATCTTCTCAGTACAAGGCTGATTCTGAAAGGGCTATTCAAGAAATTAATCTTTACTTTAGCAGTTGTTGCCGTTTGAAATCTGATGGTAAAGATGCTTGGATTTTTGATGTTGATGATACTCTTCTTTCCACCATTCCTTATTTCAAGAAACAGGGAAGAAAAGCTCAATGTAACATCTTAGGAAGCATGGATGAAAGAAAGCAAGGCACCAGCATTAAAGCACACACTTAATCTCTTCCATGAGATCAAAAACAGAGGGGTCAAGATTTTCATTGTCTCTTCAAGAAGTGAAGCATTAAGATCTTACACTGTTGTGTTGATAACCTTATCAATGTTGGATACCATGGATGGGCTATTCTTCAACTGAGGGCTCTTGATGATGAGTACCAGAAAGTGCAGCAATACAAGGCACAGGTTGGGGATGTTGGAAATCTTCTAAATATTCATTAAGGGTAGAATTGTCCTTTTGTGGTATTGGGTGCTTGTGAGGGGTACAACCCTTTGGAGGGTTGCACCCCACCCCAAAGGGTGCCTTATTGGCATCCTTACATGTCTTATTTAAGAAGGCATTAAACTCATTACAAAGGATAAGGAAAAATCCGAATATTGAAAGAGACATTTGTTTTTGTTTTTTTTGGTTTTGAGAGAGTTCAACCATTTCCTAGTTTGTATACTTTTCAAGGAGTGCTCCTTGGACAAGAAGTATCCAAGTTATCCTGGGAGGACATTGGCCAATTGCGAATCCGTAAAGCACCTGTGACGGGGCCAATAAGTTCTTAAGGACAGAGATCTTCTCGACTTGGATTATTTTTTGTAATCTCAATTTCCAGTTTTATCTTCAAGTTTTCTGGTTTTAAGGTTTTCTTGCATCTAGATCTTCTTTTGGTTATTGATCTGTTTGATTTGCATGTATATTACTGTTTAATGACACCTAATTTACAACAATCTTAAGAACTTATTGCTCTAGTGTTATTAGATAGTAATTCGCATGTTAGGGTTTGAATATTTTCTGGAAAATTCGGACTGTGCATGAAAAACCCGTAGGGCGTTCGAACGCCCGACGAACGCGAAGGCAAAAATTTGAAAAATCCGTAAGAACGTTCGAACGCGTATTCAAACGCAACTCGAACGCAAGCCTTCTGCCTTAGAACGTTCGAACGCGTCCTAAACATTACACGAACGTGAACTCTATGGAAACACTTCGTCCGAACGCGTTATCAAACGCAACACGAACGCACACTCACTGGACAGTCTCGTTCGAACGTAGATACGAACGTGACACTAACGATTTTGTCCTGGAAGTATCATAAAAGCAAACTTTAATTAATATTAACTTGGTTAGTCATATACTGTAAACACATTAATCTTGGTAGTATAGATTTAAGTTATTATTATGTTGTTAAATTATCACAAGCATACACATAGTGATAAAGTTGAAATTGATTGGTTGTTGCATAATTGGTTGAGAATTTAAAGTGTAATTTTGCACGAGTAATTCCATCCAATCTTGATTGACATTTATATATTCTACACTTATCGTAATAATTGTGCTATTGGAAGAGTGTAAATCTGGGTTATGAATTGCTAAAAGATCCTATTGGAAAAGGTGTTCGAAGAATATTCGTTCATTCAATTTTCCTTAAGTATCTTTAGTTGAAATTCAATGACTTGTGTTTATTGGAACTTTCGTCCATTAGAACAACAAGTGACTACCTAGTAATCACTTTGAACAAGATCATTCGTTGATCGTTGTGCAATTCGTCTTTCGTAGACTGATTGAACCCTGTTGAATTTCCAGTTACAAATGGCTAGCGGAAATATCAAAGAATACCGGTCTCTCACGGAGAAAAGCCGGAGAAATTTGGTAGGACAAATTTCAAACAGTGGCAGATCAAAATGTTGTTCTACCTGACAACTCTCCAGTTGGCTAAATTCCTCAAAGATCCTCCGGGTCCTGTGGAGGGTGAATCTGAATTGGCCAAGGAAGAGCGATAACAGACTTGGTTGTCTGGAGACTTCCTATGCAAGAACTACCTTTTGGGTGGGCTTGACAATACCCTGTACAATGTGTACCAAGGCATGACTTCTGTGAAGGTTCTCTGGGAATCTCTCGAGAAGATGTACAAATCCGAAGATGCCGGACAAAAGAGATTTGTCGTGGGTAGGTTCCTGGACTACAAGATGGTAGATTCAAGGACGGTGATGTCTCAGTTGGGTGAACTGCAATTGATCATTCATGAAATACTGGATGAGGGAATGAAACTCTGTGAGATGTTTCAAGTTGCCGCCAGAATTGAAAAGTTGCCTCCATCATGGAAGGACTTCAGGAGCTATCTGCAACACAAAAAGAAGCAGATGAGCCTTGAGGACCTTGGAGTTCGATTGAGAATCGAACAGGACAACATGATGTCCGAGAAGGCCAGCTACAAGACGATGGAGTCTTAGGCCAACATCTTTAAGGATGTAAAAGGTAGCAAGAAAAGAAAGAACAGTGAAGCTGATTCTTCCCAAGCGAACAAGAAGTTCAATGGGAAGTGCTACAACTATGAAAAGAGCGGTCATATGACAAAGGACTGCAGAAACAAGATATCTCAGGACAATGGCAGGAAAAATGAGGCCTATGTCGCTGAAGATGAGCAGTTAACTGATGAGATTTCAGAAATGAATCTCTAAGCAGTGGTAACTATAGCCAACTTGGTTGGGAATCCGAGAGAATGATGGGTAGACTCTGGGGATACTCATCATATCTGTGCTGATAGCAAGATGTTTTCCTCGTATCAGAAAGGTCGATGGCGGCGATCATCTACAATGGGAAACTCGTCTACCTCTAGAGTGGTTGGACAAGGCACAGTAGTTCTGAAAATGATATCTGAAATGGAGCTTACATATATAATGTTTGCATGTTCCAGATATTCGGAAGAACTCGGTCTCGGGTTTGTATTTGTTTCTGACAAGATTGTATTGACCAGAAATGATGTCTATGTAGGAAAATGATACCTCGCTGAGGGTCTTTTCAATGACTGTCAATTGTGCTATTAATAAAGCTGAAACTTCTGCTTATATTATTGAGTCACAAAATGTATGGCATGGGAGGTTAGGACATGTTAATTATGATACATTAATTAACATGGACCTTATACCTAAATTTGATTGATAGCCAACATGAGTGTGAGGCATGTGTTGAAGCAAAAATACATAGAACATCATAGAACGAAGTTCTGAACCCTTGGAACTTGAACACATTGACGTATGTGACATGAATTTTGTGCAAACAAGAGGCGGTAAAAAGTACTTTGTCACTTTTATCGATGAAAGCACAAGATTCAGTTAAGTGTATTTGCTGAGGAGCATAGCTGAAGCTATTGAGAGCTTTATACACTGAGAGCGAAGTTGAAAATCAACTTGGCAAGAAAATCAAAAGAATCAGGAGTGATAGAGGTGGTGAATACGTTTCACCATTCGGTGAATATTGTTCTGTGCACGGAATTATTCACGAAACCACTGCTCTTTATTCTCCTCAACAGAACGGAATTGCGGAGCGCAAAAACCGAACGTTGAAGGAAATGATGAATGCCATGTTGACAAGTTCGGGTCTGCCCCAGAACTTGTGGGGGGAAGCCTTGCTTTCCGCGAACTACGTTCTGAACAAGCTTCCTCACAGAAGACTAGACAAGACACCATATGAATTGTGGAAAGGTTTCGTACTTTCCTACAAATACCTCAAAGTGTGGGGGTGTCTTGCCAAAGTAATGGTTCCTAAACCTAAGAAGGTTAGAATATGACCCAAAACTGTTGACTGTATATTCATTGGATATGCTCACAACAGTAGAGTGTATCGATTCTTGGTACACAAGAATGAGATTCCTGACATCAATCCAAATGTGATGATTGAGTCAAGGAATGTAATATTTTTGAAGAGACATTTCCTTGTAAGGAAAGACAAAGAAGAGAGTCTCTCAAAAGATCTGTTGATACTGTCAAGGACGGTGATCAGGTTGACCAAATAGTCAAATCAACATGGAAATGTTGAGGCAAATGAACCTAGACGTCGTCTAAATCATTTGGACCCGATTTTCTGACATACTGGTTAGAAAATGAGCCTCGAAGCTATGTCTTCTCCGGAGACACCTCTGTGGAAAGAGGCTATGAACAATGAGATTGATTCAATCCTACAAAACCATACTAGGAAGTAGGTTGATCTTCCTCCAGGTTGTAAGCCATTGGGCTACAAATGGATATTCAAACGGAAGATGGAAATTGATGGATCAATAGAGAAGTACAAGGCAAGGTTTGTCATAAAAGGTTATAGACAAAAAGAAGGCCTTGTTTACTTTGTCACCTATCCACCAGTGATTCGTATCACATCAGTAGAATGCTTATAGCCATAGCAGCTATATTTGGTCTTGAAATACATCAAAATGATGTAAAGACGTCATTCTTGAATGTTGAATTGGCTGAAGAGACTTACATGGAACAACCAGAAGGGTTTAATGTTCCTGGATAAGAACAGAAGGTGTGCAAACTTGTAAAATCCTTGTACGGATTAAAACAAGCACCTAGACAATGATATGAGAACATTGACAAATAGATGTTGTCAAGTGGGTTTAAAACCGATGAGTGTGATAAGTGTATATACACCAAATCAACTCAAAAATGATATGTCATTGTATGTCTCTATGTAGACGATATGCTGATAATTGGTAATAATCATGAGTTGATTCAGTTTACCAAGAAAGTGTTAACCAGCAAATTTGATATGAAAGATTTGGGAGTAGCTAACCTAACTCTTCCTCTATCAAAGAATACTGGCTTAAACATATCGCAATTAGAGTTTTCAAGGATCATCGGAAGTCTGATGTATCTCACGAATTGCACACGAAGTGATATCGCTCAAGCTGTGAATAGGCTTAGCAGATATACTAGCAATCCAGGACATAACCACTGGAAAAGCCATAGTAAGTGTTTTGAGGTATAAGAAACTTCAAAATATGGGCTACATTACGAGAGATATCATGCTGTTCTAGAGGGATACAGCGATGCTGGATATCTGATATAGTGGATTCCAAATCTACGGTTGGATTTGTTTTCACACTTGGTAATGCAGCCGTGTCATGGAAATCCTCGAGGCAAACGTGTATTGCCCGGTCTACTATGGAATCAGAATTCATAGCGTTAGACAAAACAGCGGAAGAAGCAGAATGGCTTAGAAACTTCCTGGAGGATATTCCTAGTTGGCCCAAACCGGTGCCAGCAATAAGCATATATTGTGACAGCCAATCGGCCATTGGGAGAGCCTAAAATACAATGTATAATGGTAAGTCTCGATACATACGTCGGAGACATAATACCATACGTCAACTGCTCTCAAGTGGCATAATAACGATCGATTATGTCAGGTCGAAGGAAAACCTAGCGGATCCACTAACTAAAGGTTTACCTCGAGAGCAAGTTGAGAAGTCATCGAGGGGAATGGGCTTGAAGCCTATAATCTAAGAATTGTCACTGTGGAAACCCAACCTAGTTGACTGGAGATCCCAAGATCTAGGTTCAAAAGGGACAACAGAAACTTTGTGCAATTCAAAACAAGCACTGAAGAGTTTCGTACTCTTTCCCATTCCGATAATGACGCTGAGTGCTGTCTGTCATTGGTTAGGATAGGCTAAGGCTTTTAATGATCACTATATTAGGAGATGAGTCCTAATGGGGGTAAAGACAGATTACCTCTTCATAGCAGATCACCTATTTCAAGTAAGAAGTGAGGCCGCTTCCATGGGAACCTTTAAAGGCGGGTTACCCTAAAGTGCTTGATGAATCCATGACCGTTGTTCAGGGCCAAAATGAACACAACCGTAGAACGGGTAAATGGTCGAATTAAAGCTGTGTGTTGGCAATTGTCTTGGTTTACACCAACGGCAGAACAGTTCAAGACTATGGGTCACTGGTTTGCCAAGTAAATCCGATTTTCACTCACTAGGAAAGGTTCAAGGCGAAAGTTACCTATTTCGATGCAGCTTTAGTTCATGGTAACTCTCTCAAGTGTCTCCTTGAATATTTGAAGAATTGTGGGGGATTGTTGGAAATCTTCTAAATATTCATTAAGGGTAGAATTGTCCTTTTGTGGTATTGGGTGCTTGTGAGGGGTACAACCCTTTGGAGGGTTGCACCCCACCCCAAGGGTGCCTTATTGGCATCCTTACATGTCTTATTTAAGGAGGCATTAAACTCATTACAAAGGATAAGGAAAAATCCGAATATTGAAAGAGACATTTGTTTTTGTTTTTTGGTTTTGAGAGAGTTCAACCATTTCCTAGTTTGTATACTTGTCAAGGAGTGCTCCTTGGACAAGAAGTATCCAAGTTATCCTGGGAGGACATTGGCCAATTGCGAATCCGTAAAGCACCTGTGACGGGGCCAATAAGTTCTTAAGGACAGAGATCTTCTCGACTTGGATTGTTTTTTGTAATCTCAATTTCCAGGTTTTATCTTCAAGTTTTCTGGTTTTAAGGTTTCTTACATCTAGATCTTCTTTTGGTTATTGATCTGTTTGATTTGCATGTTATATTAATGTTTAATGACACCTAATTTACAACAGGGGAATCATTGGAGATCAATGGAGCAGTTTTTAGGGACTCCCCACGCCTAAAAGAACATTCAAGTTTCCAAATTCTATGTACTATTTGTCCTAAAATTTGATCATATCTATCTACTTTTTTGGATACTTGTTGAAAGATCTCAAATGTACCGCCCATTAAAAAAAATAATAATAAGAAAGTAACAAGTATTACTAACACAACTTAAACAAGCTTAAAAATAATAATAAACCATAAAACACTACACTAGTATATTAAATAATAATAATAATAAATAATTCTAAACTGCAAACATATAATTCTACAAACATATATAAATTTTTTTTTTATTTATATGTAATAAAGGGTTGGGTAGGGGCTTTTATTTTAAAAATATTTATTTGACTCTTTAACTAAATGACCTCATTATTTAAAGTCTTAGTCCCTGTCTTTTTCTTAAGAGCTGGGCTAAAGCCCTGCTAGCCGGACCTAATTGTCATACCTAATTAAGTGTGCTTTTTGGGCGGGCTTTGTTCAAAAAATTAATTTTGTTCACCAATTACAATGAAAATTTTACATAAATACTTACCACGAAAAAATAGTTAAAATCCAACAAAAAGTTGATTTTTGATCTTGAATGTGAACCGAGAAAAATTAATTGCATGCAACCACTGTATTAGCCCGACATGTAATTCGATAGAGGGCGGCAACATGCATGTAATTTGGTAAAAACAACTCTTTGATAAAAATCCACATGAAAAAAACATTTAATACACAACCCATAATGTATTAAATCATTCTAACTATAAGTTATTACTCTTCAAAATAATGTATATTTGATTATTTCTTAATGATTATGATGTTTGATGAATGTGTGAGAAATGATTGAAAAAAAAAATAGGGATTGTGTACTGAATTATTTGATTGAAATGGAATAAGAAAACTTTTAGGAATATTTTAGTTCAAAAATAAGGTATTGGACATTAAAATGGGGCATGACTATAGTACCCCCGATATTGATATTGAGGTGCTCTGAGACGCGCTAATATAAAGCGTCTGGCAGCCAAGCACCTATACCAACCGATAATTTATACAAATTGGTGCAAAAAATTATATAAGATATTATTAAAATAATATAATATTAATAAAATAAAAAATTATTTAAAAAATTAATAAATAAATATATCAAATCAGTTTCAAATCATGTTTAAAGTCAATTTTCATATTTAATGTATAAATCTTCATGTTAATGTTATATTTTCATGTTTAATGTCATACATTTCATGTTCAATGTCTAAATATGCATGTTAATGTTGTGAAATTTCATGTGAGTAATAATACACATGTGAAATGTAAAATCTTATATCACATGTGAAAATATTTTTCATATTTAATGCGTTTTTTTCATATTTAATGTCTTATATTTTAGGTTAATGGTAATAAATTTTCATGTGTACCTATTTTGCATTTTTAATGCCCTAATTTACATGTTTAATGTCATATTTTCATGTTGAATGTCAAAATTTTCAAGTTAATGCTATATAGAGCAATAATTTCATAATTTTCATGTTTGATGCCCTAATTTTATGTTTAATGTGCACAATTTCAAATTAATGCTTACATAATAATAATTTTATAATATTCATATTTAATGCCTTAATTTTCATATTTAATGCTCTATTTTCATGTTTAATGTCATATTTTTCATGTACAATGTCCAAATTTACATGTTAATGCTACGAAATTTCAGGTGAGTAATAGTACATTTGTGAAATGTCAAAATCTTATATCACATTATCACGTATGAAAATATTTTTCATGTTCAATGCCCTCTTTTCATGTTTAATATCATAAATTTCAGGTAAATGATAATAAATTTTCATATTTGTCGATTTTGCATGTTTATTGCTTCAATTTTCATGTTTAATGTCCAAATTTTCATGTTAATGCTATATATGACAATAAATTCATAATTTTCATATTTAGTGCCCATGTTTCATGGTTAATGCTCATTTTCATGTTCAATCTCCTATTGTCATGTTTAATAACCAAAATTTCAGGTTAATGCTAATAATTTTCAAGTTTGCAGATTTTGCATATTTATTACCTTAATTTATGTGTTAAATGCCTAAAATTTTAGGTTAATACCCAAAAGATTCAAGAGTGACTAAATCAATATCAAATCTTTAGTCTCTATTGTAAAAGATAAAATTCATGTTCAATACTTATATTTCATGTTTAATGTCCCAAATTTTCATGTTTTATTGCCAAAACTTCAGGTTACAAGATATTTAGGTAATTGGTTTTTTAACTTTTTTAATATATTAAAATTTTAGATTTAATCTAAACCATTGGATTCACATCCAAATGCTTAGATTAAACCCAACACCAATGCCCTAGTATATTAGCAACGCCCTTACAATGGAAGTTTGAGAGTATTTTGATAAAAACAACTCTTTGATAAAAATCCACATGAAATACACATTTACTACACAACCCACAATATATTAAATCATTCTAACTATAAGTTATTACTCTTCAAAAAAAAATTATATTTGATTATGTCTAAATGATTATGATGTTTGATGAATGTGAGAGAAATAATTGAAAAAAAAATAGGGATTCTATACTGAATTATTTGATTGAAATGGAATAAGAAAACTTTTAGGAATATTTTAGTTCAAAAATAAGGCATTGGACATAAAATTGGGGCATGACTATAATACCCCCGATATTGATATTGAGGTGTTGAAAAATTCTAAGACGCCCTAATATAAAGCGTCTAGCAGCCAAACACCTATACCAACCGATAATTTGTACAAATTGGTGTAAAACATTATACAAGATATTATTAAAATAATATAATATTCATAAAATAAAAAATTATTTATAAAATTAATAAATAAATATGTCAAATCAGTTTCAAATCATGTTTAAAGTCAATTTCCATATTTAATGTATAAATCTTCATGTTAATGTCATATTTTCATGTTTAATGTCATACTTTTCACGTTTAATGTCTAAATATGCATGTTAATGCTATGGAATTTCATGTGAGTAATACACGTGTGAAATGTCAAAATCTTGTATCACATGTGAAAATATTTTTCATATTTAATGCGTTATTTTCATATTTAATGTCTTATATTTTAGGTTAATGGTAATAAATTTTCATGTGTACCTATTTTGCATGTTTAATGCCCTAATTTACATGTTTAATGTCATATTTTCATGTTGAATGCCAAAATTTTCATGTTAATGCTATATAGAGCATTAATTTCATAATTTTCATATTCGATGCCCTAATTTTATGTTTAATGTGCACAATTTTAGATTAATGCTTACATAATAACAATTTTATAAAATTCATGTTTAATGCCTTAATTTTCATATTTAATGCTCTATTTTCATGTTTAATGTCATACTTTTCATGTACAATGTCCAAATTTACATGTTAAAGCTACAAAATTTCAGGTGAGTAATAGTACATTTGTGAAATGTCATACTTTTATATCACATTATCACGTATGAAAATATTTTCATGTTTAATGCCCTATTTTCATGTTTAATATCATAAATTTCAGGTAAATGATAATAAATTTTCATATTTGTCGATTTTGCATGTTTATTGCTTCAATTTTCATGTTTAATGTCCAAATTTTCATGTTAATGCTATATATGACAATAAATTCATAATTTTCATATTTAGTGCCTATATTTCATGGTTAATGCTCATTTTCATGTTCAATGTCCTTTTGTCATGTTTAATACCCAAAATTTCAGGCTAATGCTAATAATTTTCAAGTTTGCAGATTTTACATATTTATTACCTTAATTTTTGTGTTTAATGCCTACAATTTTAGGTTAATACCCAAAAGATTCAATTGTGGCTAAATCAATATCAAATATTTAGTCTCTATTGTAAAATATAAAATTCAATAATTCATGTTCAATTGTAACAACCTCAAATATTTTAGTTTGACCGGTAACGTGTAAGGATTTTCTTTTTCCGGGCTAGTAAATAATTTTTGGAATTGATTTAGAAATAACGAACATGCACTCAAAACTAAACCCAATTTTCTCTCTTGGATTCCTCAAAAGCCCAACAATCAAATAAAAGAAAAGAAGGAAGAAATAAGCCCAAGCTCATTAATCAATTAAAAGAAGTGAGAGAGAGCCCAAGGCCCAACTAATGAAACTCCTACACTTTTCTAGAAATTTATTAAGTAATGGGAATAATAATAAAAGAAAAAGAAAAAGAAAAGAAAAGCATTTCTTCTTTCTTTTTTGGGTCTGGACGTGAGAATAAGAGGGAGAATGAGAGAGAACTTGTAATTTTCTTGTCAAATAATTTGAAGCCAAACAAAGTAATCCACTCAAGCTAAACTATAAGAAAGGAAAATGGAGTTTTTGGAGCATTGTTAAGAAAGAAATGGGTTGAATCAAGGTAAGGGTTATTAACCCAAATTTTAATGATTTGTATTTTGGTAGTTGAATGATTGTAGTGAGTTAATGACTTGATAATAATGAAGTTTGGATGGATTGTGTTGAAGAAATGGGTGTTTGGGTAACTTTAGACATGTTATACAATTTTGTTAATCTAGCAAGAATGATGAGATTTGATGGTGTTTGGATGTTAGAAATGTGTTATAATGAGAAATTAGATGTTATATTTGTTTGTGGATGTGTTGTAGTCGTAGTATTTGTTTGGGATTGTGTGGGATTGGATTTTGGGGGGCTGGCTATGGTAAAGCAGAATCTACCCCTGGAAAACGACGACGCGTCGTGACGCATACAAGGCAGAAAGGTGTAAAAGTTTAACGTAAGCACGTCGCGACACGAATTAGGCCTGCATCGCGACGAGACGACCAAAAGCCGGAATTTTATTTTTAGAAAATGCGACGCGTAACCGAAAGTCCGGATTTTATTTTACATTTCGTTTGAGAAATAGAAATATTCTAATGGGGTAATCCAGTTAAGTTAAGGAATTTTATGTGATTACGAATCGTACTATATAACTGATGATTCTAACTCTATGTATTCTGTATAGATACTCGTCAGAAGCCGCCCTCGCCCCCAGCAACGTGAAGGGAACTTAACTGGACTTCAAATCAGTGAGTGAAGATTTATTTTCTTGCAAATTGATTTTATAATTACTTGTTTCAAATTAAAATCTATTTCAAGACTTATTTTTAAATTTTTAGGGCGTTAGCCTTGTTTAATTATCAGTTACATGTTAAATGAGATTTGATTTGAAAGTTTTTAAGTTTATCAGCAATATTTTTATATTTTTCGAGGCATGGGGGAAAAACCCACCTCAGCTCTTACTTATGGAATTGACGGACAGAGACCGTAAGCACACGTAGTTCAGGGCTAGGGGGACGGCGATACGTAACGCCCATATACCCTAGTTTCAGAGCTTGAAGGGTAGCATAGATCGTACCCCCAGTTCTCGTTTGTGGTTTGGGGGACGGCGATACGTAACGCCCCAAGACACCTAGTTTCAAGGACATGAGTGGCATGTTTTGGGGAACGGCGATATGTAACGCCCCAAAGTCATGGATTTGCACTTCTGGCTCCAGATAGGCGTATGGGGGGACGGTGATACGTAACGTCCACATGCGTCCAGTTTTCTACAGCACCAGAGTTATCTTTCTCAGAAAGTTTTCAGAAAAATATTTTCCAGTTAAAAGAAAAGAATGAGTTTCAAGAAAGTTTTCATAAAATATTTGGGTATAAATGGTTTCATATGATGTTCTGATTCATTTTCTTATTTTGTAGCTCCACTCACTGAGATCCTCTAGACTCACCCCACCACTTTCCAGTTCTTTTGCCGGACATTCCTTTTGGTGAGTCATGTGCCATTTTGGAGACCCAGTTCGAGGACAAGTGTTACACTGCAGTCACTAGTCATCGGGTCCATCATTCTAGAGCTATATTCATCTAGAGTGTAGTCTTCTGAGGAGTCCTTTTGTTGTATTATTGACATGAGAGTGATGTTGATTACACATTACATTTACTCTTGATCATGTATATATGCATGTATTTCTATTCATAATCTTCCATACTAGTTTATTTAAGTATTCAACTTGCATGTGTGGTTTCGTGGATATTGCATGGTACTGAGATATAAAGCAAGTGTCTTAGTTCATGTGTTAGAGGCTCAAGTGACAGTGGTATCTGTTGCATGTCGGTAACATTTCCGCATCGGGATGTTACAAAGATGGTATCAGAGCATGGTCTAGGGAGTCAGTGACTGCAGTAAGGGAGTAGTTGTGGCTTATATATGTGGTATACCCGGGGTACTACTATATATGAGTGTGTGTTTACTCTAGTAACCTTGTCTCGAGATATGTCTCATTTTAATTACTTAAAATTTCTTAACATGTAATTGACCATTTCTTTTTCTTTCTTAATTTCTTAGATATCCATGACACCCAAGGGAAGAACCGGAGTCAAGGGTAGACTCAGGTGTGGTAGGGCGCCTCAAGGCATAAATATGGATCAGAGATCGGTAGTACATCCCCCTGAGCCAGATAGGGGGCAGAGAGTGGAGTCTGTTCATGAGAGTGTTGTGGGGAAGGTAGAGTTGTGCCAGTGGTTCAGCCCAATGACCCAGTAGTTGTAGGTTTACAGCAGATTCAGCAGTCAATATGAGCTTTAGCCCAACTGATTACCCGTCAACCTCAGCCACCGTTCATGTTCCGCCACCACCAGTAGGAGTACTCATGGCTCACCAAACAGTAATTCCTCCAAATATACTAGACCCTACTACATGTCGAGCCGGACCTTCTGTTATGCCTCATGAGCCACCCCCGGTGACGGTTCAGGTCATACAACGACAAGAGCTACTTGTATCATTACATGACTTCTGGAAGCTTCATCCTCCCACGTTCTCGGGAGTAGAGACCTCCTCTGATCCTTGTGGCTTTATTGAGGAGTCATATCAGATATGTACAGTTTTGGGATGTTCTTCGGAGAGAGCGGTGGAATTAGTCAGTTTTAAGTTGAGAGATGTCGCCAATACATGGTTTATGTCTTTTCGGGATATGAGACGACGAGAAGCCCTTCCTCTGGCATGGGCTGAGTTCAGTACGGCCTTTTTGTCGAGATTTTTACCACAGAGTATCAGGGATGCCAGAGCCCGTGAGTTTGAGCAGTTAGTACAGGGCGAGCAAATGACAGTTTCGGAATATGACATACGGTTCACACGGTTGTCTCGCTATGCCCCACATCTGATTAGTACTGAGGAAATGAAGGTGAAAAGGTTTATAAACGGGCTTCAGGACTACTTATTTCGCTCCATTCATTTTACAGAGACCACTACATACACTCAAGTTTTAGATGCTGCTTTGTGGTTTGAAGCGCAGGTTAGAGAAAGACAAGAAGAAAGGGAGTCTCGAAAGAGACCTAGATCAGAGGAGAATGTGAGGCCTCAGCAGAGTGGGCCTAGTAGACATCAGCAGATGTCAACTCCGCCGACGGCACATAGAGACATGGGTTTAGTTCAAGAGGGTCAGGACCGTAGATTGGTTCAGAGTGTTGCTTCTCATGCAGTTTCCTCCCCCTCGGTAGCCCAGCCTGGGCGAACCCTATTACAGTGTCTTGTTTATGGACGAGCTCATACATGGACTTGTAGATCTGTGAGTATGGGTTATTATCGATGCGGACAGATGGGTCATTTGAAGATAGACTGTCCAGTACTAGCAGAACAGTTGCCATCTTTCAATGCTACCCCATTTATGCCACAGCCTAACAGAAATATAGGAGGTGGAGAATAGAGGCCAGTGAGCAGAGGACAGATAGTTGGTGGAAGGGGACAAAAAAAATTTATGATCGGGGTCGGGCTTCTTCCAGCAAAATTTAGGGTAGGGTGTATACTCATACTCCCCAAAAGGCACAAGCATCCAATGCGATGGTCACAAGTACATTGTTGATTGATTCTGTGCAAGAAAGAGTATTATTTGATTCAGGGGCTACACATTCTTTTGTGGAACCGTGTTTTGTCACTCAGATGGGTAGGAACATTGAGCTTTTAAACTTCCCTATCATTATAGCCACACCAGTAGGATACCCCTTAGAAGCTACACAAGGTGTGAGGCAGTGTTCTATAAATATCGACGGATACCTTTCCTATGCCGATTTAGTAGTGTTGGGTATTTTGAGCTTCGATGTCATTTTGGGGATGGATTGGCTAGCTAAGCACCATGTGGTACTTGATTGTATGGAGAAGACTGTTACACTGCATGTTCCCGGTAGACCGGTAAAAGTTTATCAGGGAGATAGAACGGTAGCGTCTCACAATTTGATATCAGCTATACATGCATTTAAGTTACTTCAGAAGAAGAATATGGGTTATTTGGCTTATGTGAAAAATAGCAGAGCGAGAAATAAAGATCTTGAACAGATTTCGGTGGTGAAGGAGTATCCTGATGTGTTTCCAGATGAGTTTCCAGGATTACCACGGAATAGAGAGATTGAGTTTTATATAGACGTCATTCCTGGGACTCAACCTATATCGATTCCTCCATACATGATGGCTCCTGCAGAACTCAGAGAGTTAAAGGCGTATTTGCAAGACTTATTGGACAAGGGCTTTATTCGCCCCAGTGTGTCTTCATGGGGTGCTCTGGGGTTGTTTATGAAAAAGAATGATGGGACGCTGAGATTGTGTATAGATTATCGGCAGTTGAATAAGGTGACAATCAAGAATAAATATCCACTGCCAAGGATTGATGATCTATTCGATTAGTTGCAGGGGGCGTAATGTTTCTAAAAAATTGACCTGCGCTCGGGATATCATCAATTGAAGATTAGAGAAAGTGATGTTCTAAAGACAGCTTTTCGAACCAGATATAGGCATTATGAATTTTTAGTGATGTCATTTGGTCTGACCAATGCTTCTGCAGCGTTTATGGATCTAATGAACAGAGTGTTTAGACCTTTTCTAGATCGGTTCGTGATAGTTTTTATTGTCGATATTATGGTCTATTTGTGTAGTGAGCAGGAGCATGCGGAGCATTTGCATCAGATGCTGCAGACATTGAGGGAACATAAGTTATCGCTAAGTTCTCGAAGTGTGAGTTTTGGTTAAACAATGTGGTATTTTTGGGGTACGTGGTGTCCAAAGAATGGATTGAAGTAAATTGTCAGAAGATTGAAGCTATTCAGAATTGACATCGACCAAAGAGCGTAACATAGATTCATAGCTTCTTAGGATTAGCAAGGTATTATAGGAGGTTCGTAGAGAATTTCTCCAGACTAGCTGCTCCATTAACGCGGCTAACTCAGAAGAATGTGAAGTTTGAGTGGTCTGATGCTTGTGAGAAGAGTTTTCAGGAACTCAAGCGCCGATTGACTACTGCTCTTATTCTTGCACTGCCAGTGGGATCAAGAGGATTTACAGTATATTGTGACGCTTCTAGACTGGGTTTATGTTGTGTATTGATGCAGAGAGGGAAAGTAATTACTTATGCCTCCAGACAATTGAAGCCTTATGAGAAAAATTACCCCACTCATGACTTGGAAATGGCTGCAATAATTTTTACTCTGAAGATATGGCGGCATTATTTGTACGGTGAAAAGTTTAAAGTTTTCACTGATCAGAAAAGCCTTAAGTGTATCCAGAGCCAGAAGAAGCTTAATGTGAGACATAAGAGATGGGTAGAGTTGTTAAAAAACTATGATTGCTCCATTCAGTATCATCCAGGTAAAGTTAATGTTGTTGTAGATGCTTTAAGCAGGAAGTCTATGGGGAGCTTAGCTCATTTGCCGGTAGAGAGATGGCGCCCAATCAAACAGATGCAGAGTTGTATGCTGGATGGAGTGAAATTTCAGATGTCGACACAATGGGGGGTTTTTGGCCCAGATTCAAGTTAAATCCATTTTTTTTGATGAAATCAAAGTTGCACTGTTGGACATTTATGACCCATAGCGTCACTATTTGTAAAAGACATTGTGTTTTTGTACAAATTAATTATGTAGCAAGGGAAATTGCATTTTATCATTTCGTAATTAGATTACTTAAATGTGTGAATGGTGAAAGTCCTTATGATTAGTTCCAGATTGAGATGATATGAGACAGTATCAATCCACGACGGTTTAATCATTAAATATCCATAATCGTAGTATTATCGAGACTGGACATCGATAATGCGGAATATAATAGTATCGCACTTGTGCGTGTTATGGAAGCGTAACATCATAGTTCTCATATAGTTAAGTATTGGATACTTATGCAAGTGTGGTAGGTAGGGGTGTGCATCGGTCGGTTCGGTCGGTTAATCCTTGATTTTTTAACCGTAACCGAAATTTTCGGTTAAATAAAAGTGTGACCAATCTAACCAATTTATGACATATAACCATTAACCAATTAACCATTATATTTCGGTCGGTTATGGTTAATTCAGTTATTAACCAATCCAATAAATTAAAATTTAATATTTTTTTATTTAATTAGTAAAATTATATATGATGTAGGTCGGTTCTACCGATTTTTTCAGAATATTTTAACCAGTCGAACCACTAATATATTAATTTTTTTGGATCACTAATTTTATCACATATCCGATTCTAAAAATACCGATTCTAACTAACATTTGATTAAATATATCTATATTAAATTACATGCGAGAGAAATATTTTTTAAACCCTCGATGATTGTCACAGCCTCAGATTTCCTTCCAAACCTGCCATGTTAGAAATTTTAAGGGTCACAAATCCACCACGATGCAAAATCTACACATTTGAAATTTTATGTATTTTTACCTTTAAATTCTCGAGAGAAATTAAAAAAAGTCAAACCAAGCTGTTAATGCATCTTGTCATTTGAATTTTATCAATTTTATTTTTGGGTAGTATTATCAAATCAATATAACTACAACCAATTAAGAGTTTACATGCAGACTATCTTAACTCTAAAAAATTAAAGGATTTGCACGCGCTAATATATATATGGTTTAATTTCGGTTAATCGGTCGGTTCGGTTATACGAATCTCATAACCGTAACCGAACCGAATAACCGAAAAAGTTAAAAATTTTAATCGCAATAACCGATTTAACCGAACCGTAATAAAAAAATAGGTCGGAACGGTTCGGTTAATCGGTTAAAACTGATTAATGCACACCCCTAGTGGTAGGAGGTTGTGTTTACCGATGGTACGTAAACAGCTTCGCTATGGATAAACCCCTCGGAATCCCATTGGTAGTATGACTATGTGTCTATGGGAGTCCGCATCAGGGTAGGTGTATTTGGTCTTAACCTGAGACTTGCATCGCTAGTACTTGCGACAATCAAAACGTTTTGGTTTTGGTCGTCCAAGACTTTAACAGGTTCTGTGTACGCCTCTTCTGGGTTTATTGAGAATCGCAGTGTATTGGGTGTGATGTCAAGATGGAAGTATCACTTCAGTCATATGGAGATGATGGTCACGCAGGGATACAGAACCGGTTCTCTAAAGGGTTGCAACCATCGGGATAATATGACTAGGTCATGATTATCCGATAATAAAGAGACTAGTTGCTAGTGATCCGATATATGCTTCGTACGGGGCAGGCTCTATTCCAGCCCCAGGCCTTGCATGTGACATCTGATATTGGATCGTAATATGCAATACTACGTATACTACGCCTGACATAGATTATATATTCCATTAAGAATATTTCTGGAGAATTGGGTAGGCATGACGCTTTGCTAGAAGCCAACCTTGTCTCGTAAATCGGTAAGAACGTAGTACTAGGTATGTACGTTTTCGGATAGTCCGACGACCAGATTTATTGCCAACATATCCAAGGATCTATTGGGTCGCTTCCCGAAGATTCACCGATGACGTATGATTCAAACTTTATTAATCTGGGATTAATAGCGGAGAGACTTTATCTGGGATAAAGTACTATTTGAAGAGAGAGAATGATTAATTTGGAATTAATCGATAAAATAATATATTCGATATATTATACAAAATTGGATTTCGACGCGGAATTAAAATTGGATTTTAATTCGGGCTAACGAATTGATTTAGAATTAATTCGCAAGCGACATGAATAGTTTTTGCTAGGCATAATTATTTAATTGAATTTGATTTAATTACGTCGCAACGGAAAAATTTGTTAATTCGGAATTAAAGAACCCGAGCCCGGAATATGTTTGTGGGCCTACTTCGATTTTGAATTAAAGTGGGGCCTACAAGTCACATCGTGAGTCACATCACTTGTCATTTTAGTGATAGACATCAAGTCACCTTTTTGGTGAGTGACATGCAGTCACTATTCATGATGTTGGTTGGTGTGGGCATTTAATGCTATTTTGGAGCCAAAATTTTGTTGACTTTTGGAAAGGATATACAAAATTTTTGGTAATTGATTTCCATTATTGTTTTTAGAAAACAAAAACAAAAAAGAAACTCTCTCTCTCCCTTTGAAGCTCCAAAACCGTGAGCCTCCTCCATTGAAAGAAAAATTGTTTTTCTTTCAAATCTTGCTAGCACACTTCAAGGATCAATACAAGGTGTTAGGGAAACCAATCTAAGAGCTTGGGATCCATTGGAAGCTTGGAGCTTGTTCATCTTCTTCAACAAAACTAGTCTTGGCCGAATACATCAAGCAAAGAGGAAATTTTTGTTGATCTTCGCATCCAAAAGCCAATCTTTGTAAGTATGATTCCGCCATACTTCTTAGTTGTATTCATTCTTTTCATTGCTTATATTGATCTTGGGACCACCTTAGAAACCAACAAATGGTATCATGGAGCAATGTTTAAGCATGAAAATGATTAGGGTAAAAATGATTTGAGCATGATTTGATGAAATTGTTTGATTAAGTATGCTTGAATGATGATAACATAGTGTTATGCATGATCAATTTCATGAAATATTGAATTGGATAATTTTTCCCCAAATATATGGCTTGGCCGAGAGTTTGGTACCCTAATAAGTTATGGTATTTTTATTTTTTGATCATTGGATGAGTTGAAAAACATGGGTAATGTTGATTTGAGATTCAATCTGATTGAAAACGAAATCGGACAAATAAAACCCTAGAATGCCGTGAGTTGATAAGCATGTAATGAGATGATTTTTTGATTCAAAAATATTGGACATGAGTTGAACAATTTAATACATGATTAATTGATTAAATTTTTATTTTGGAAATATTAATTTAGATAATCAATTAATGTATTACACTTGAATTAATTGAATTTTGAAATTTGGAATATTGAAATTTAATTAATTGGGCTTGATTTTGAATCGGGCTTATAATTGTTGTATTTGGGCATAATGGGCTTGGTTGGGCCAAGTTGGTTTAGGCCAATTGGATTGGATCCAAATTGGTCCTAAATCATTCCATTCAGTCCAAATATAACAAATGGGCTTTAAAAGTTTAATTGGGCCTAATGGGCCTAAATTGGTTTCTTGGCAAATGAGGGTGATTCCTTAATTGGGTTTTGGTATTTGGGTTTGACCCATATTGACCAAAGCCTATGCCTTATGAAATCAATTGAAAGCCCATTGGACTTTAATTAAACAACATTGGATGTTAATTGGGCTTTGAGACCCGTTTATATTAGATTTGGAATCTAAGTCGTTAAAGCGCATTAAAAAGTGTAAATATTTAATTTGGAATTAAATAAATGAATTAGTATTGAATAAGAATTAAATTATATTCAAAGAGTAGTTCGATATAATTCAAGAATTCGTACTTTGAGTACTTATTCTAAAACGAGTTGGACTCGCGCAAATCAAATCATTGTTTGAACATTGGATGATCACTAATATTCAAAGATTAATTAATTTGATTAGATTAATTGAATAACATGCTTGAATGAATACATGGATGTGATGAATGAATAGCGTATATCAGATGGATATTAGAAGGGAAATGGCAATTTTGGAAATTGTTGTAAATTTAGAATTTTTTAAATTGGACCTGCGTGTCCAGCCTTCTCTCTTTATTGATTCTTTGTATTCTCTTCTCACCTAATTCCCCTCAATGTTAATGAGGTTTCTTTTATTGTATTATGTAATTGGGTAGAAGTTGGAATAATGCTAGCCGGGGAGAGGAAATGAAGTGATTCGTTCTAGGAACAATCTGTTAAATATCCATCCGCATATCGTTATTAATTTACTTTCCGCGCCTTATTATGCTTTTAGAATGCATGTTTAAGGGTGTATGATAAGACCTAACAAAGATAATAAATTGGTTTCCAATTTACGCGAAAAACCCTCAAAACATATTAAGCGTTTTCCTTCCATTGAGTGATTCTTACTCAAGATCCAAGATTGGCACTGGTTTGTTGGCCAAAGTCAAGACCTTTGTCAATTGCGGATGTGTTTGAATCATGAAAGCTTTGTTCCATATCGATGTCTTGTCCAAGTTGTGATTTTTTGGCCAAAGTCAATATCACTTGTCCATCGACATTGATTACGAAGCTTTCCAAGGTCAATGTGTCCCGCTTAACTGGAATCATTAAGCTTGTTGTGCCAAAGCCAAGGCTTAGTTGATTCAGAGGAAAATGTTAGGAAAATATATTGGATATATTGGCATATATATTATATATATGTTTCGGACTTGGAGGTCCACCTACCGGATCTAAGAATTAGATGAGATCCAATTGATCTTCGAGGTCTACCTAGTTAAATATCATACAGCTTGTTGGCCAAAGTCAAGGTTGTGTGTTATTTAACGGGATCCTAGCTCACTAGGAAATTAGGTTTCCCGAGTACTACACAGAGGGTTAGAGGCTCACCGAAAAATAGTGGGAGGCTAGTATTGAATTTGCAATTTCGTTCAAATACTTAGCTTTACGCGCTTTCAAATTATTTCGTCAAAATTATTTTATTAGTTGGACTAATATTGTGTTATTTTTCTTGTAACAGTTAGACTGTACCCAACATCGTTAATCAAATAGTTGGACTATTACGGTTAAGATGACTGGAAAGT
>SKCR01054376.1:0-29720 GCA_019454045.1 Zanthoxylum bungeanum | reverse complement strand
TGCCCTTTCTTTAATTCCTTCGTGTCTTCCATATCCAAATGGTAGTCACTTTGGGATATGTCAATTATCATTTCAATATTTCACAAACCTTTGGCAAGCCTTGGGTTTCGGAATATCGAAATGATGTGCACCTTGTGCAACTTTCCCAATTGCAAACTTGACTTGTCTCCACTAGAATAGTCAATCAATTCTCTAAGAATTATTAATTGCAATTTAAATTTTTAAATCTAAAGATAGATTTATGATAATATAATAATTAAGCACTAAAGTCATCATCACATAAATCTTCCAAAGATTTTATGCTCTACTATTTGCTTAATTATGGGCTTAGTCATATAAGTTATTTAACCTATTATTTATTCCAATATGAAAATTAAATCATTTAAAGCATTTAATCCAATGATTATATATTTTAAATATTCAACTTTTCAATTCTTTCTTGATTTCAATAGTCCAACTATTTAATGAATTAATAATGTACTATTTATTATAATGATTACAATAATCCAATTATTTAATCAACTATAATTTTAATATTGATTATTATAATCCCATTATAAAATCAACTATCATTTAATTCAATTATATTGATTACTATAATCCAATTACAAAATCAACTATATATTGAATGAGTTTGTATATAGTCCAACTATATATATTTTAAAACAACATAAAATATTAGTCC
This sequence comes from Zanthoxylum bungeanum, assembly GCA_019454045.1. Lineage (NCBI taxonomy): Eukaryota > Viridiplantae > Streptophyta > Magnoliopsida > Sapindales > Rutaceae > Zanthoxylum > Zanthoxylum bungeanum. The sequence goes on along the minus strand of SKCR01054376.1, from coordinate 29,035 downwards.
GACTAATACTTTTGATTAATATGACGAGTAAAATAAAATGAGCGTGTTTAGCGAGTATTCGAACGAAAGTTGCAAATTCAATACTTGCCTCCACTATTTTTCGTCGAGCCTCCAACCCTCTGTCGAGTACTCGGGAAACCGTGTTTCCTAGTGGGCTAGGATCCCGTTAAATATCACACAATCTTGACTTTGGCCAACAAATTGTATGATAATTAACTAGGTAGATCTCGAAGATCAATTGGATCTAATCCAACTCCTAGATCCAGTAGGTGGACATCCAAGTCCTAAACATATATCTTATATATGCGTATATATCCAATATATAGCCTAACCTTTTTCCTCTGAATCAACTAGGCCTTGGCTTTGGCACAACAAACCTAGTGATCCCAGTCAAGCGCGGACCCATTGACATGGAAGCTTCGTAATCAATGTCGTTGGACAAGAAGTGGTCTTGACTTTGGCCAACAAACCAAAACTTGGACAAGACACCAATATGGAACAAAGCCTCGTGATTAAAACACATCTTTGAAGGACAAGGGCTTGACTTTGGCCAACAACCCCTGCCAATCTAGGATCTTGAGTAAGAATCACTCAATGGAAGGAAAAACGCATGATATTTGATGAGGGCTTTTTCGCGTGCAAATTGGCTACCAATTTAATTATCTATGTTAAGGTATCATCATCATACACCCTTAAACATGCATTCTAAATACATAATAAAGCGAGTATGAAAATAAAATAATGATATGCGGATGGATACTTAACACATTGATCCTAGATCAAATCTCTCCCTTTCTCACTCAAGCTAGCACTAGTATTACTTCTACCCGTTACACTACACTTCTAAAGAAACCTCATATACATAGAGGGGAATAGGTGAGAAGAGAATACAAAGAGAATAGAGGTGATAAGGCTGGACACGCAGGTCCAATTTAATAAATCGAATTTATTACAACAATTTCTAAAATTGCCCACCCGACTAATATCCATCCGAATATACATTATTCAACACAACCACGTATTCACACACATAAGCATGCTATCAATCAATCTAATCAAATTAATTAATCTGATAATTAAGTGATCATCCAATGTTCAAACAACGATTTGATTTTGTTCGAGTCAAACTCGTTTTTGCGAATAAGTACTTAAAGTACGAATTCATGAATTAAATTAAACTACATCATTAAATCTAATTTAACATGTATTTAATACTAATTCACTATTCAATTCCAAATTAAATATTACACTTTTATTTAATAAACCTTTTACGATTTAAATTCCAAATCTAATCGTAACGCGTCTCAAAGACCGATTAACGTCCAACGTCAATTCAATTAAAGTCCAATGGGCTTTTGATTGATTTCTTAAGGCGTGGACTTTTGGTCAACTCGGGTCAAACCGATAACCAAAGTCCAATCCGGGATTTACCCCATAAGCCCATAAATCAATCTTGGCCCATTAGGCCCAATTGAACTTTAAAGGTTCATTAAGTCGCATTTGGGCTTTATGGTCAAGGTTTTGGGCCCAATTGGATCCAATCCATTTGGCCTAAACCAAACTTGATAAATCAAGCCCAATAGGCCCAATTACAACAATTCAAGCCCAAATCCAATTTAAGCCTAAATAATTAAATACACTAATCCAATTACGCAATTCAATTACCTAAAGTGCATTATATGATTAATCGACTAAATCAATATTTCCGAAGCACCAAATTAGTCCAATTAATCATGCTTAATTCATTATCATATGTCCAACACACAAATTGAAAATCAAACCCATAAACATGCTTCAATGCTCTCGGCCAAGGAAGGTTATTTTGTCCGATTTGAATTTAATCCGATTAATTACACAATTGACAACGTATTAACTTCCCGAATGATTTCATACACATCCAATGTTCATAAAATCAAAATTACCAAGACATTCAATAGGGCTATACATTCGGCCAAGGTGAAGGAAATTGGGGATTTTTGTTCAATTCAAAATTCAATCAAATTGACTTCAAATTAACATCATCCTATATCATTATAACTCATCCAATGAATTTAAAATGAAAAATTCCAAGAACTCCAAGACTCCTACACATTCGGCCAACATGAATAAATTGGGGAAAATTATTCCAAATCAATTTTCAATAAATTGGTCCAACCAAAATGCAATCAAACATGTTATAAGCATACTTAAACAATCAATTTATTCAAATCATGCTCAACAAACATTTACCCAAATTTTAAGCCCTACATTTTTCATGCTTGCAACATTAGCTCTTGATGCCATTGTTGGTTTATTCTAAGGTCCCAAGATCAAATCAAGACATGAAATAATGCATGAATACATCAACGGAGGTAGCGGAATACTCACATTGATCGGTTATGTCGATTTGGAGACGATTCAAGCCCAAAAACGCACTGCCTTGATCACACCACTGCAACAGTCCACTGTCCTACAAAAACAGAAAATTGAGTGAAGAAACGGAGCTCCGAGCTTCGTCCAATGGATCCCGGCTCATGGGTGAACCTCCCTACCACCTTCGCAAGATCGTAGTGTGCTAGCACTTGCGGTTTTCACCATGAAAACCCACTCTTGGCTTCCCTTGCTCACGGTTTTTGGCTTCCAAAACCAGTAACATGTTTCAGTTTGGGCGTGAGGTGAGAAGAGAATGAGAGAGTTTGAATTGTGTATTAATTAAAAATGATTTACCAAAAATCAATTTATATTTATGCCATAATATTTATTAAATTAATAATAAAATTATGACACAAAACATGCAATGGCTTAGAGTGTCAAACACTCAAACTCCATGCAATGACATTGAGTGCAATGTACACAATCTACATGAAAAGCATTAGAATGACATGTGTCATGTGGGCCCCACACGTTTCCAAATGAAAGTGGGCCCACGTGCACTCACGCGTTCGGGTTCGATATTTCCGAAATACCGAGCTTACGTCGCGACGTTAATTAAATCGAATTTAAATAAATAATTGCGCCTAGCGAAATTATTATTTACGTCGCTAACGAATTAATTCTAAATTAACTCGTTTGCCCGAATTAAAATCTAATTTTAATTCCGCGTCGAAATCTAATTTCATTTAATATATCGAATATATTATTTACCGATTAATTCCAAATTAATCGTTATCTCTCTCTTTAGACGACATTTTATCCCGGATAAAACATCTCCGTTATTAATCCTAGATTAATTTTCTCTCTCTTCTGTATAATCCCAGATTATTCAAGAGTGCGAGTTGTGCGTCATCGGTGGATTATCGGGAAGCGACCCATGAGATCCCCGGATAATCTGGCAGTAAATACGGTCGTCGGAGTATCCGAATCACGTACGTACCAAGTACTACGTTCTACCGATTTACGAGACAAGGTCGACTCCTAGCAAAGCACCAAGTCTACCTAATTCTCCGGACATATCCATTAAAGAATATTAAGATCTGTATCAAGCGTAGTATACTAATGTATTGTGCATATCGGCCCAGTATCGGATAATCACGTGCTAGGGCTGGGGCTGGATAAGTGTCTGCCCCGTCCGAAACACATATCGGATGTCTGGTAACTAGTCTCTATAATCGGATATTCATGACCTGGTCATAATATCACGATTGGATGCGCATTCTTAAGAGCACTAATACCGTATCCTGCGTGACATCATCTCCACTATGACTGGAGTGATACTTCCGTCTTGACATCACATCCAATACACTACGATTCTCAATATACCCGGCATTGGCGTACACAGAACTAGTTACAGTCCTAGACGACCTCAACTAAAGTATATCGATTGTCGTAAGCATTAGCGATGTAAGTCTCAGGTTAAGACTATACACACCTACCTTGATTTCGGCCTCCCATAGACACATATTCATAATACCAATGGGATTCCGAGGGGTCTATCCAGAGCGAAGCTGTTTCCCGTACCATCGGTGAAACACGACCTCCTATCGCACTTGCATAAGTATCCAACACTTATATATATGAGAACTATGCCGTTGTGCCCTCACAACGCACACAAGTGCAATACTAGCCTATTCCGCATTATCGATGTCCAGTCTCGATAATACTACGGCTAGGGATATTTAATGATTAATCCTTCGTGGACTGATACTGTCTCATATCATCTCAATCCAGGAACTAATCATAGGGACCTCTCTTCATTTATATATCTATGGTGATCTAATCACAAATGATGAGAGTGCAATTTCCTTATTACATAGTTAATTTGCTACAACAACACAATGATCTGTGCAAATAGTGACGCTATGGGTCATATTATCCAACAAAGAGTTGGTCTATTAGATCCGTATCAGCTCTGGCAGTATAGAGGAGTTCTTTTAAAGGTTTTGACAGAACCCATTTCTCCGAACATCATCATCAGAAACACACAAAGAAAATCATAAAATCCATCAACGTTGAGCAGTCCAATTGGTTTATGGTGTATGTTCAGGTTCACCCAAGATAGCACAATAAAAATTTCCTCCAATGTACCCAAACCACCTGGCAAAGCAATAAAAGCATTAGCACAGTTAATCATTTCCACTAGTCGTTCAGACATACCTGGGATGATCAGTTCCTCTCCGTTTGATGGTTTAATAAGATTAGCTTCTACCAAGGGTTTTGGAATGATTCCTAAAACGTGACTACCTCCTTCCTGTACAGCCTTTGAAACGATCCCAATAAGTCCAAGATTTCCTCTACCATATATTAAGTGCATATTCCTTGCAGCTAAGACTCGACCCAATTCCTGTGCTGCTTCTACGTATTGTGGTTTAGTACCAACACTACTACCGCAAAACATACAGATGTTTTCAACTCGTCTTCTTGAAGTGGCTTCCATGTTTTACTCTAGATATATTCAAAAGTGCAATGATGAGTTGAATTTACAACACCTGAAAAGGGTGAGTAAAATAATAGCTCTAGTACCTGCCAAATGACAATTATTAGTTAAACAAATCGTGATAGTCAAAAAGGTATGGATCCTGTCGCAGAAAATAAAAGAAAACAACAAAACAAATTACAATTATTAGGAAAAGACAAAGAGATATAATATTTACAAGAAAAGTAGCGGCTTGATCGACGTCTATGCATCAGGGACAAGCTTCCCATCCAATTTTCTTATAAATTGGCAAACATGGTCTTTTTGAGTCAGATTCCCAAGACTTAACACTTGTCTTTCTTTTTGAAATTGTGTATGTAATTTGCGAAAAGCTATGTGAACATATCCACTGGGATGCGTCTCAAGAGTCGAAGATATATCATCTAAAGACTCCTTACTCAAGCCATCCCTAATGAATTTAATTTTGTCTTCGCGATTATCAGACACCATTCCTAAAGAACGACAACGAGTATTGCAATTCCAGCGTTCACATTTATAATAAACACCTATTTGCTTAGCTCTACGTTTCTTTATATAGGTGTTTCTTCTAAAACCAGGCAGATGTTTAATAAAAGAGTCAGAAGACTCACATGCCAATCAGACCCGTGCTTCAATTACCCAAAGAATATCATTAGGAACACCATGGATTATCAGTAACCTCATCTGTTCCAAGCGAGATTTGTAGACTTTCATCAGAGATTTTTTAGGGAGAGAAGGAAATTGCTTGTGAAGATTTGCGAGAGCTTCTTCCATCTTGAAATGTCTTAATCTGCAAAAAACTAAACACACAAAATTAAATTACACCAAATCATAATATATACAAAAATTGCATGGGTTGCCTCCCTGCGAGCGCTAAGTTTAAAGTCGTCAGCCAGACTTGACTTCTCGAACGTTAAGCTGGATCTGAAAGTGTGACACTTTCTTTTTGTCGCTCAAATTATTCTCCCCAGTAGTGCTTGACATACTGACTATTAACTTTGAATGTGTTGTTGGTGTTAGGATCCAGTAACTCAACAGCTCCATAAGGTAAAACCTGAGTGATCATAAATGGACCCGACCACCTAGATTTCAACTTTCCAGGGAAAAGTTTCAATCTCGAGTTGTACAACAACACATGCTGCCTTGGTTCCAATTGTCTGTGAACTATCTTTCGGTCATGCCATTTTTTGGTCTTTTCCTTGTACAATTTGGCATTCTCATAAGCCTATAGGTGAAATTCTTCCAATTCGTTGAGTTGGTGAAGTCTTTTCTCTCCTGCAGCTTGTGAATCAAAATTCAACTTCTTCAGTGCCTAGTACACCTTGTGCTCAAGCTCAACTGGTAGATGACACGCTTTCCCAAACACCAATCGATATGGGGACATACCAGTGGGTGTCTTGTAAGCTGTCCGGTAGGCCCATAATGCATCATCTAGTTTTGTTGACCAATCACTCCTTGTTGATCCAACGGTTCTTTCTAGGATTCTTTTGATTTCCCTGTTTGAAACCTCAACCTGTCCATTTGACTGTGGATGGTAAGATGTGGCAACCTTATGAGTAACTCCGTATTTGGATAGGAGTGCATCGAAGTATCTGTTGCAGAAATGAGAGCCACCATCACTGATAATTGCCCGAGGTGTTCCAAACCGAGTGAAAATGTTCTTTTTCATGAATTTGATCTCGACTTTTGAGTCATTGGATGGCAGTGCAATTGCTTCGACCCATTTGGAGACGTAGTCTACAGCAACCAGGATGTACAGGTTTCCGAATGATGGAACAAAGGGTCCCATAAAATCAATACCCCATACATCGAATATTTCCACTTCTAAAATGTTTTGCAACGGTCCTTCGTTTCTCCTGGAAATATTTCCCATTATCTGGCACCTGTCACATTGAAAAGCAAAAAGATAAGTATCTTTAAAAAGAGTGGGCCAGAACAAACCTGATTGTAGGACTTTAGCTGTAGTTTTGTTTCCACTGAAGTGTCCGCCATATGGTGATGAATGACAATGCTCCAAAACACTGTTGATTTCCTCCTGTGGAACACATCGTCTCAGTAGTTGATCAGCACATCATTTGAACAGGTACGGCTCGTCCCAAACATAGTGCTTGACTTCTTTGAAAAATTTCTTCCGTTGCTGAGTTGTCCATTCCAACGACCATTTTCCTGACACTATGTAGTTGGCATAGTCAGTATACCAAGGGACTTCCTGCAATTTTATGGCAAACAGCTGTTCAGCTAGAAAAGTTTATTTGGTTGATAGTTCTTTGCCAGCTGTGTCTCCATTCTCGAGCCTCGATAGATGATCTGCCACCTGGTTCTCTGTCCCTTTCCTATCTCTGATCTCTACGTCGAATTCTTGCAGAAGATGTATCCAACGGATCAATTTGGGTTTGACATCTTTCTTTGTGATAAGATATTTGATTGCTGAATGATCTGTGTAGACCACCACTTTGGGACCTAGCAGATAGGGATGAAATTTGTCAAAAGCGTACACAACTACGAGCAACTCGTTTTCGGTGGTTGTGTAGTTGAGTTGAGCTTCATTCAGAGTTATGCTGGAATAATAAATGGTGTGGAAAATCTTTGCTTTATGTTGTCCCAAAACTGCACCTACAACAAAATCACTAGCATCGCACATTACTTCAAATGGAATGGTCCAGTCTGGTGCTACTATGATGGGGGCATAGACCAGCTTCTGTTTTAAGATCTCAAAAGCTTCCTGGCATTCTTTGGTGAAGTTGAAAGGCACATCATTTTCCAAAAGATTGCAAAGAGGTTTTGCAATTTTGGAAAAGTCTTTGATAAATCTCCTATAAAAACCTGCATGTCCGAGAAAACTCCGAATGCCTTTGACTGATGTTGGTGGAGGTAATTTTTCAATTGTCGCAATCTTTGCTTTGTCTACCTCGATTCCCTTTTATGAGATTCGGTGTCCAAGAACAATGTCTTCCTGCACCATAAATTGGCATTTCTCCCAGTTGAGTACCAGGTTCGTATCTTCGCACCTTTGTAGCACCTGTTCCAAATTTTGCAAACAATGATCAAAAGAATCTCCAACACAGAAAAGTCATCCATGAAAACCTCCATACTCTGCTCCAGCATGTCTGAGAAAATGGCCATCATGCAACGCTGAAATGTGGCAGGGGCATTACATAGTCTAAATGGCATCCTGCGGAAAGCAAAAGTACCATAAGGACATGTAAATGTGGTTTTCTCCTGATCTTCTGGGGAGATGGCAATCTGATTGTATCCTGAATATCCATCCATAATGCAATAGAACTCATGTCCTGTCAATCTATCTAACATCTGGTCAATGAATGGCAGTGGAAAATGGTCATTTCTCGTGGCTTTGTTCAGCTTTCGGTAATCCATGCATACACTCCATACAGTCACTGTTCTAGTCGGAATCAACTCGTTCTTTTCATTAGTGACTACAGTAATTCCTCCTTTCTTCGATACACACTGCATAAGACTCACCCAACTGTTGTCTGAGATGGGGTAAATGATGCCAGCATCCAACCATTTGATGATTTTTTTTCTTCACGACTTCCTTCATGATTGGATTGAGTCTCCGTTGATGCTCCACTGTGGGTTTGTACTCATCGTTCATCAAGATTTTATGCATGCAAAATGATGGACTAATGCCTCGAATGTCTGCTATAGTCCAGCCAATGGCTTTCTTGTGCTCTCGTAACACTCTCAGCAATTTTCTTTCTGCTCCAATGTTAGTGAAGAAGAAATAATAACAGGTAATTCAGAAGAGTTTCCAAGAAATGCATACCTGAGATGGCTCGGAAGTAACTTTAGCTCCAGCTGTGGTGGTTCTTCAATCGAGGGCTTGATTCGATTTTTCTTTGGCAATTCCAAACTTTCAACTGGTGGTGTTGCTTTGAATCCGAATGGTTTGTCAAGGTAGTTGATACATTCCAGAATTTCAGCATCTAGCTCGCTGTCAGTTATGTTGGTGATGCAAGCTTCAAGTGTATCTGTGGGATTTGGCTCAGTATTTTGAACGATACTATCAATAACATCAACTCTGAAGCATTCTTCTTCTTTTTCATCGCTCGGGAATTTCATGGCTTTGAAAACATTAATGGTCACTTCTTGGTCCTTCACTTTCATGGTCAGTTCTCTTTTTTGTACATCAATCACAGTTATCCTGTAGCCAAGAATGGTCTCCCAAGAATGATAGGTATTTCTTTGTCTTGTTCCATGTCAAGGATGATGAAATCTGCTGGGAGAATTAGTTTGTCTACTTTGACCAGCACATCTTCAACAACACCTCTTGGAAATACAAGTGTTCGATCAGCAAGTTGCAATAAAACTGAGGTAGGCATTGGTTCTCCAATCTGCAGTTTCCTGTAAATAGAAAAAGGCATCAAGTTAACACTAGCACCTAAATCACATAAAGCCTTACCGATATAATGTTCTCCAATGGTGCATGGAACTGTGAAACTGCCAGGATCTTTCAACTTCGGGGGAAGTTTCCTCTGAATAATGGCGCTGCATTCTTCCGTTAATGTTACTGTTTCGTAGTCTCCCAATCTTCATTTTCGTGAAAGAATATCTTTCATGAATTTGACATAACTGGGCATTTCTTCTAAGGCTTCTGCAAATGGGATGTTGATGTGCAGTTTTTTGAACACCTCTAGGAATCGAGCAAACTATTTGCCAGTTTTTTTTTCTGAAGACGATGAGGAAAATGTGGGGGTGGAATGATTCTTTCTGGTTATTTTTCCTTTGCTTCTTTTTCCTCCATCTGTTGTTCTGCTTCTTTTGGAACATCTTCTTGGGACATCTTGATTCCAACATCTTTGTTGATTTCAGTACCGCTTTTCAAAGTAATGGCTTGACATTGCTCATTCCCTCGGTTCCTTGGATTGGGTTATGTGTTGCTGGGAAGATTTCCTAGTTGTCTGTAACTCTGAGCATTTGCCAGTTGTCCGATTTGATTCTCCAGTGCTTTGATGGAAGCTGATTGGCTCTGAAAGATAGCATCGTACTTTTTTAACTTAGCCAACACTTCTGTTATTCCTGGTTCATTTGCCTGCTCCTGGCCTTTGTTCGATTACTGGAATCCAGGTGGTGGATAGTTCCGCTGTTGGCCTGAATTGTTGCTCCATGAAAAATTAGGATGATTCCTCCACCCTTGGTTGTAGGTGTTGGAATATGGATTGTTCCCCTGTCTGTTGAAAGTTTTGACAAAATTCACCGTTTCTTCAAGTTGGTTTGGCTCTGGTGCTCCTCCATATGGTGAACTTGTGGATCCAGTGGTAAGAGTCTCCATGAATTTGCATATCTGATCTAGCTTGGCGTTGACTGCTGTATTGGCTCCACTTTCTTAAATTCCTGCAATTCTTTGGATCATACTCCTTTCTGTTGGCCACAAGGAATTGTTGTTGGCCATTTCTTCGATTAGGTCCCAGGCTTGATCTTCTCCTTTTGCCATCAAGGCTCCTCCAGCAGCAGCATCGATTGTGGTTCTCATTATTCCAGAAATCCCATTATAGAATGTTTGGACTTGAAGCCATTTTGGAATCTCATGGTGAGGACATTTCCGGAGAAATCTTTATACCTTTCCCAAGCTTTGTAGAGAGTTTCAGTCTTGTTGTACAAAGGATGTGATGTCATTCCTTAGCTTTCCGGTTCTGGCTGGTGGAAAGTACTTTGCAAGAAATTTGGTAGCTAAAGTGTTCCAAGTTGTGATGGAACCTGCTGGTAGTGAATGCAGCCAAGCTTTAGCTTGTCCTTCAATGAGTATGGGAAAACACGCAATCTCATTGCTTCTTCAGCTTCTCGGTTGTAATTGAAAGTGCCGCAAACTTCCAGGAAGTGGCTGATGTGGGCATTAGGATCTTCAGTTGATTCCCCCCAAACTGAACTGACTGCTGAATCATCTGAATGCATGTTTTGATGTCACCCGCATTTGCTGGTAATGGAGGAAGTACAAAGCAAGAAATGAGTCTGTCAACCACCGGAATGGTTCTGTCTCGAATGGGAATTGGTGGTGTTAAATTTTTCTAAGGTCCCAAGATCAAACAAGACATGAAATTATGTGTGAACACATCAACGGAGGTAGCGGAATACTCACATTGATCGGTAGAGTCGATTTGAAGAAAATGAACCCAAAAAACGCACTGCCATGTAAGCCTACTGCATGCAGTCCACTGCCTACAAAAACAGAAAATTGAATGAGAAAACGGAGCTCCTAGCTTCGTCGGATGGATCCCGTCTCATGGTCGAACCTCCCTACCACCTTCGCAAGACTTGTAAGTGTGCTAGCACTTGATTTCTCACCATGAGAAACCACTCTTAGCTTCCCCTTGCTCCCGTTTTTCTGGTCAAAACCAGTGAGCATTGTGCCCATTTGGGCGTTAGAGAAGAGAGCATTTGAGAGAGATGAAAGTTTGTGTTAATTAAAATGATTACCAAAAATCAATTTATATTTATGCCATAATATTTATTAAATAAATAATAAAATTATGACACAAAACATGCAATGGCTTAGAGTGTCAAACACTCAATTTCCATGCAATAACATTGAGTGCATTGTACACTATCTACATGCAAAGCATTAGAATGACATGTGTCATGTGGGCCCCACACGTTTCCAAATGAAAGTGGGCCCACGTGCACTCACGCGTTCGGGTTCGATATTTCCGAAATACCGAGCTTACGTCGCGACGTTAATTCAATCGAATTTAAATAAATAATTGCGCCTGGCGAAATTATTATTTACGTCGCTAACGAATTAATCTAAATTAACTCGTTTGCCCGAATTAAAATCTAATTTTAATTCCGCGTCGAAATCTAATTTCATTTAATATATCGAATATATTAATTCATCGATTAATTCCAAATTAATCGTTCTCTCTCTTTAGACGACATTTTATCCGGATAATAAAATATTCCGTTATTAATCCTAGATTAATTTTCTCTCTCTTCTATTATAATCCCAGATTATTCAAGAGTGCAAGTTGTGCGTCATCGGTGGATTATCGGGAAGCGACCCATGAGATCCCCGGATAATCTGGCAGTAAATACGGTCGTCGGAGTATCCGAATCACGTACGTACCAAGTACTACGTTCTACCGATTTACAAGACAAGGTCGACCCTAGCAAAGCACCAAGTCTACCTAATTCTCCGGACATATCCATTAAAGAATATTAAGATCTGTATCAAGCGTAGTATACTAATGTATTGTGCATATCGGCCCAGTATCGGATATCACGTGCTAGGGCTGGGGCTGGATAAGTGTCTGCCCCGTCCGAAACACATATCGGATGTCTGGTAACTAGTCTCTATAATCGGATATTCATGACCTGGTCATAATATCACGATTGGATGCGCATCACTTAAGAGCACTAATACCGTATCCTGCGTGACATCATCTCCACTATGACTGGAGTGATACTTCCGTCTTGACATCACATCCAATACACTACGATTCTCAAATAACCGGCATTGGCGTACACAGAACTAGTTACAGTCCTAGACGACCTCAACTAAAGTATATCGATTGTCGTAAGCATTAGCGATGTAAGTCTCAGGTTAAGACTATACACACCTACCTTGATTTCGGCCTCCCATAGACACATATTCATAATACCAATGGGATTCCGAGGGGTCTATCCAGAGCGAAGCTGTTTCCCGTACCATCGGTGAAACACGACCTCCTATCGCACTTGCATAAGTATCCAATACTTATATATATGAGAACTATGCCGTTGTGCCCTCACAACGCACACAAGTGCAATACTAGCCTATTCCGCATTATCGATGTCAGTCTCGATAATACTACGGCTAGGGATATTTAATGATTAATCCTTCGTGGACTGATACTGTCTCATATCATCTCAATCCAGGAACTAATCATAGGGACCTCTCTTCATTTATATATCTATGGTGATCTAATCACAAATGATGAGAGTGCAATTTCCTTGTACATAGTTAATTTGCTACAACAACACAATGATCTGTGCAAATAGTGACGCTATGGGTCATTTTGTCCAACAATCTCCCACTTGGCACATAGCCAGTCACTCGAGTGTCTAACACCCGAACTATGTACAATTCGCTCAAATTGCTGAGAAAGTTTTCGTCAGCGGATTTGCTTAATTATCGTCTGACGCGATTTACACGATCATCACATCGCCACGATGTATGATCCGAACGAATCAGATGATATAGAAGTATATATCTGGATCGTTGATGAGACCTTTAATTCTTTAGCCTGTGCTGACGCCTAGCTCAGCTGCTAACAGAATTATATCTAATCTAATTAGATTTATTACGATCCAAATGGCTTCTATTGCTGCCTCAGCTGCAGCAATAATCCGCATTTGTTGTTTATTCGGCAACAGCAGTTATCTTGCTCGGAATATTTCCAGCTCACTGTCCCGTTATTCAAACTTTATAGTACCAGTAGTATTTAATCGTTTGGAAACTTGTGCAGTGATCCCAGTCACTTCAAGTTCTCCTTCTCCATAGTAAGATAGCATCTTTAGTTCTCAGAGATACTAACAGATGTTCTTAACTTCAATCCAGTGACTATCACTTGGATTGACCCGATTGTGACTCCATATGCTCGAAGCGTATGAGACACCAATACAAGTACATTTTAAATGTACAATTTCCCAGAGAGTGTTAACAACTCCAAATCTATCCCAGTAGATCTTTATTCCTGAATAAAGGTTGTTACTCCCCAGAATTCTACGGAGAATTTCTATTGAAAGAATATCTATGAAAGCCAAGCTTTCACCAATTGCTTTTGGGAATTTCACTGTCAGTGCGCTCTCCCACTAACCTCCTTATATACACAAGAATTATTTCGTTTTGAGTTAAATCATAAACCATTATGATTATTTCAAAACGTCAGTTCCAAGAACCTTATGCTTGCTTTGATCCAAACATGGATCGAATAACCCGCAAACCTTGTTTGTCGGTTATACAAAATCGTCAGGATGTTGTAAACATCCTCCAAAAGGTTTCCTTTTCAGGAAAGCGATTTTGATTTGTAACTGACATATTTCATAAATGAAATATACAGTTATCAACAAGCATCTTCAAAATGGACTTACCATGGCAACAGGTAAAAGGTTGAACCGTTATTAACACAATGTTGATAACGATACCTTTCCGTCAAAAGCCTAGCTTTGTAAGTTGGTATGTTGTCATCCATGTATGTCTTCCTTGAAGACGTATAATGTACCATAGGCACAACGCCTTGTGGTACAACTAGTATCCATAATAGTCGTTATACATGGAATCCATTTCGGACTCATGGCACTTTGCCATAACAGGGAGTCGATACCTCGTATCACTTCCTCATAACGTAGTCGGATGGTACACCTCATAAGATTGACATCTTATGAGGTTAGATCAGAAACCCATACCCTAGGTTGTTTTCTGACTCTATCCGATCTACCCGATTTCTTGTGTATTTGAAGATTAATGGTACAGATTCATCATAGATGAATTGTTTGTGTTCCATTAAGGACTTCGTGCTATGAATAGTATTACTCCGATTTCATTGAGTATCACTATCCTCCCACTGACCACTGCATATCGGTATTCCTCTCAGGAAAACCGCATGGTGAGCAACAATCACATTGTTCTCATGTGGGATTTATAAGTACTATACTTATGGTTTCCCTTAGGATAACCTATATTGGCACTAATCCAATTTGGGTTCTTAGTTTGGTATCATCCAAACTTATGCCTGGCATACCCAAATTATCAGGAATGAGAAACCTCGTTTCTTTCCTGTTCATATCCTATATGATATCTGTCAAACAGATTTATATGGAACCTTATTCTAAATAATTTTTGCACTGTTAATACATATCCTTAGAAGGAAATAGTAGCTCAGAGCGACTCGTGATAAACCTTATCATGTCCAACAAAATTCGGTTTTAGTTCAGAGAACACCGTCTAACCGACGTGTCTCGGGAGGAGTCCTCACATGAAAGAACACCGTACTCTTTCATTTATATATGAAACTTACTGCTTAAGTATTTTCCATTCGGTCTTACCGTGGCGGAATAACACTATAGCCGATCTGTTTGTTTTCTTCGTGTCGAAACTTCAAAAGTTTCTGATCTGTGTTCTTCAAAAGAAACACATAACCACAACGTGATGCTACATCCGTTAAGGTCACGAAATATTCATGTTCACATCTAGCCTAGCTAGATATGGGCCCACTTACTTCACCATGAATAGGGCTAACAGATCGGTGGCCCTTTTACTATTACCAAGTAAATAGTATTTTAGGTTTTTAACCTAATAAACTAGATTCGTAGACCTTATTTGAATAGTCAAATCAGTCCTAGTACCCACTCTTCAAAAGTGTGGATATACGAGTCTCGTTTAATTGTGTCCAGACAACAATGCCACAAATAAGTCTCTATTGATCAAATCAATTTGAGCTATTTATTTGTCATTTATATGTTTGAGATTTTATTTATATTCAAAATATAAATTATGTTATTTACATCTAATGTATTTATCTCAGTATCATCTTTATATAATGAAACACTTTAGTGTTCTAGAATATAAAGGTTTTATCCGCATCGGATTAAACACTGATATAGAGGTAATGTCTCTAGTCAAACTAGTTACATTATAACATTTCCTAATTTAAGTACACACCCGAAGGGTAGTTCCTAAATGATATCTACGGTCGAAACAGCGACTTTCGTCCCGTTTCCAATTCGCAGAGAAATCTCGGCTTGAAGCCAGTATCCAGCCCACAGCGGATTCTGAACGTCAATACATATATGTATTATGTACCACACTAAGTATTTAAAATCCAATTTTAATACTAGTAGTAAACATAACTTTGACAAATATTTTTAAAGTTAGAGCCTCTCCCTATCTTTAATTCCTTCGTGTCTTCCATATCCAAATGGTAGTCACTTTGGGATATGTCAATTACCTTTTCAATATTTCACAAACCTTTGGCCAAGCCTTGGGTTTTAGAATATCGAAATGATGTGCACCTTGTGCTACATGCCCGATTGCAAACTTTGACTTTTCTCCACTAAAATGCTCAATTAATTGCAATTTTAATACTTTTAAATCTAAAGATAGATTTATTGTAAGTATATTAATTAAGCACTAAAGTCATCATCACATAAATCTTCCAAAGATTTTATGCTCTACTATTTGCTTAATTATTGGCTTAGTCATAATAAGTTATTTTATCAAATAAATTAACCTATTATTTATTCCCAATATGAAAATTAAATCATTTAAAGCATTTAATCCAATGATTATATATTTTAAATATTCAACTTTTCAATTCTTTCTTGATTTCAATAGTCCAACTATTTAATCAATTTAATAAGGTACTATTTATTATAATGATTACAATAATCCAATTATTTAATCAACTATAATTTTAATATTGATTACTATAATCTAATTATAAAATCAACTATCATTTTAATTCAATTATATTGATTACTATAATCCAATTATAAAATCAACTACATATTGAATGAGTTTGTATATAGTCCAACTATATATATATTTAAAACAACATAAAATATTAGTCGAACTAATATTTTTGATTAATATGACGAGTAAAATATAGATGAGCGCGTTTAGCGAGTATTCGAACGAATGTTGCAAATTCAATACTTGCCTCCCACTATTTTTCGTCGAGCCTCTAACCCTCTGTCGAGTACTCGGGAAACCGTGTTTCCTAGTGGGCTAGGATCCCGTTAAATATCACACAATCTTGACTTTGGCCAACAAATTGTATGATAATTAACTAGGTAGATCTCGAAGATCAATTGGATCTAATCCAACTCCTAGATCCAGTAGGTGGACATCCAAGTCCTAAACATATATCTATATATGTCTATACATCGAATGTATATCCTAACCTTTTTCCTCTGAATCAACTAGGCCTTGGGTTTGGCACAACAAACCTAATGATCCCAGTCAAGCGCGGACCCATTGACATGGAAGCTTCGTAATCAATGTCGTTGGACAAGAAGTGGTCTTGACTTTGGCCAACAAACCACAACTTGGACAAGACACCAATATGGAACAAAGCCTCGTGATTAAAACACATCTTGAAGGACAAGGGCTTGACTTTGGCCAACAACCCCTGCCAATCTAGGATCTTGAGTAAGAATCACTCAATGGAAGGAAAAACGCATGATATTTGATGAGGGCTTTTTCGCGTGCAAATTGGCTACCAATTTAATTATCTATGTTAAGGTCTCATCATCATACACCCTTAAACATGCATTCTAAATACATAATAAAGCGAGTATGAAAATAAATAATAATGATATGCGGATGGATACTTAACACATTGATCCTAGATCAAATCTCTCCCTTTCTCACTCAAGCTAGCACTAGTATTACTTCTACCCGTTACACTACACTTCTAAAGAAACCTCATATACATAGAGGGGATAGGTAGGTGAGAAGAGAATACAAAGAGAATAGAGGTGATAAGGCTGGACACGCAGGTCCAATTTAATAAATCGAATTTATTACAACAATTTCTAAAATTGCCCACCCGACTAATATCCATCCGATATACATTATTCATTCAACACAACCACGTATTCACACACATAAGCATGCTATCAATCAATCTAATCAAATTAATTAATCTGATAATTAAGTGATCATCCAATGTTCAAACAACGATTTGATTTTTTGTTCGAGTCAAACTCGTTTTTGCGAATAAGTACTCAAAGTACGAATTCATGAATTAAATTAAACTACATCATTAAATCAAATTTAACATGTATTTAATACTAATTCATTATTCAATTCAAAATTAAATATTACACTTTTATTCAATAAACCTTTTTCGATTTAAATTCCAATTTAATCGTAACGCGTCTCAAAGACCGATTAACGTCCAACGTCAATTCAATTAAAGTCCAATGGGCTTTTGATTGATTTCTTAAGGCGTGGACTTTTGGTCAACTCGGGTCAAACCGATAACCAAAGTCCAATCCGGGATTTACCCCATAAGCCCATAAATCAATCTTGGCCCATTAGGCCCAATTGAACATTAAAGGTTCATTAGTCGCAATTGGGCTTTATGGTTAAGGTTTTGGGCCCAATTGGATCCAATCCACTTGGCCTAAACCAAACTTGATAAATCAAGCCCAATAGGCCCAATACAATATTAAATTCTAATTTCCAAAATTAGGCCCAATTAATTAAATCCAAAAATCCAATTTTCACAATTTAATTATCAAAAGTGCATTATATGATTAATCAACTAAATCAACATTTTTAAAAACACCAAATTAGTCTTATTAATCATATTGCAATTCATTATCACATGTCAAACACACAATGAAAAATCAAACCCATAAACATGCTTCAATGCGTCTCGGCCAAGGAAGGGATTTTGTGTCCGATTTGGTTTCGATTCCAATCGGACCTACAATCGACATAATTCACCATCCGATTTGATTTATACACATCCATTGTCACAAATCAAAAACCACCAAGACATTAGGGCATAAGTCACATTCGGCCAACTCAAAGATTTTGGGGTTTTGTCAATTCGAAATCCAATCCAATTCGATTCAAATTAACGTCAACCTAATCGATTCTAACTCATCAAATGAATTAAAAAATCAAAAAATCCAAGATCCCAAAATCATATACATTCGGCCAAGGTGAATAAATTGGGGAAAATTATTCCAAATCAATTTTTCATCAAATTAGTCCAACCAAAATGAATTTAAACATGTTATAAGCATACTCAAACAAGCAATTTATTCAAATCATGCTCAAATCACATTTACCCAAATTTTAAACCCTACAAATTTCATGCTTGCAACATTAGCTCATGATGCCATTGTTAAATTTTTCTAAGGTCCCAAGATCAAACAAGACATGAAATTATGTTGAAAACACATCAACGGAGGAGGTAGCGGAATACTCACATTGATCGGTTAGAGTCGATTTGAAGACAAAATGACCAAAAAACGCACTGCCATGTAAGCCTACTGCATGCAGTCCACTGCCTACAAAAACAGAAAATTGAATGAGAAAACGGAGCTCCTAGCTTCGTCGGATGGATCCCGTCTCATGGTCGAACCTCCCTACCACCTTCGCAAGACTTGTAAGTGTGCTAGCACTTGATTTCTCACCATGAGAAACCACTCTTAGCTTCCCTATTGCTCACGTTTTTCTGGTTCAAAACCAGTGAGCATTGTGCCCATTTGGGCGTTAGAGAAGAGAGCATTTGAGAGAGATGAAATGTCTTGTGTTAATTAAAATGATTTACCAAAAATCAATTTATATTTATGCCATAATATTTATTAAATAAATAATAAAATTATGACACAAAACATGCAATGGCTTAGAGTGTCAAACACTCAATTTCCATGCAATAACATTGAGTGCATTGTACACTATCTACATGCAAAGCATTAGAATGACATGTGTCATGTGGGCCCCACACGTTTCCAAATGAAAGTGGGCCCACGTGCACTCACGCGTTCGGGTTCGATATTTCCGAAATACCGAGCTTACGTCGCGACGTTAATTCAATCGAATTTAAATAAATAATTGCGCCTGGCGAAATTATTATTTACGTCGCTAACGAATTAATTCTAAATTAACTCGTTTGCCCGAATTAAAATCTAATTTTAATTCCGCGTCGAAATCTAATTTCATTTAATATATCGAATATATTAATTCATCGATTAATTCCAATTAATCGTTCTCTCTCTTTAGACGACATTTTATCCCGGATAAAATATCTCCGTTACTAATCCTAGATTAATTTTCTCTCTCTTCTATTATAATCCCAGATTATTCAAGAGTGCAAGTTGTGCGTCATCGGTCGATTATCGGGAAGCGACCCATGAGATCCCCGGATAATCTGGCAGTAAATACGGTCGTCGGAGTACCCGAATCACGTACGTACCAAGTACTACGTTCTACCGATTTACAAGACAAGGTCGACTCCTAGCAAAGCACCAAGTCTACCTAATCTCCGGACATATCCATTAAAGAATATTAAGATCTGTATCAAGCGTAGTATACTAATGTATTGTGCATATCGGCCCAGTATCGGATAATCACGTGCTAGGGCTGGGGCTGGTGGATAAGTGTCTGCCCCGTCCGAAACACATATCGGATGTCTGGTAACTAGTCTCTATAATCGGATATTCATGACCTGGCATAATATCACGATTGGATGCGCATCTCTTAAGAGCACTAAGACAGTATCCTGCGTGATCATCTCCACTATGACTGGAGTGATACTTCCGTCTTGACATCACATCCAATACACTACGATTCTCAATTATACCCGGCATTGGCGTACACAGAACTAGTTACAGTCCTAGACGACCTCAACTAAAGTATATCGATTGTCGTAAGCATTAGCGATGTAAGTCTCAGGTTAAGACTATACACACCTACCTTGATTTCGGCCTCCATAGACACATATTCATAATACCAATGGGATTCCGAGGGGTCTATCCAGAGCGAAGCTGTTTCCCGTACCATCGGTGAAACACGACCTCCTATCGCACTTGCATAAGTATCCAACACTTATATATATGAGAACTATGCCGTTGTGCCCTCACAACGCACACAAGTGCAATACTAGCCTATTCCGCATTATCGATGTCCAGTCTCGATAATACTACGGCTAGGGATATTTAATGATTAATCCTTCGTGGACTGATACTGTCTCATATCATCTCAATCCAGGAACTAATCATAGGGACCTCTCTTCATTTATATATCTATGGTGATCTAATCACAAATGATGAGAGTGCAATTTCCTTATTACATAGTTAATTTGCTACAACAACACAATGATCTGTGCAAATAGTGACGCTATGGGTCATATTATCCAACAGGTGGTGCAACCTCCAAAGGTTCAGGTTCCATGTTGACTGAAGCTTCTTGGCCTTCTCGCCTTTCCCTTCTCAACTGTCTGATGGTTCTTTCAATTTTCGAGTCAAGCGGTCGGAGTTCAAAGCTTCTAGTTCATCTCATGTAGCTTCTAAGAACTTGAAACACAAGAAAACAAAAATAATAAGTAAAAATAAATTAGATACAAGTAAAAGTATCTAACCCCTAACTAATAGTAAAAGATAAATAAGTCTCCGGCAATAGTGCCAAAAACTTGACCGGCGTAATCACACACGTATAACGCAAGCGTACGTATCGTTCAAGTAGTATAAAAAGTATCGATCCCACGAGGACTTAATACCTAAGCTATTAATTTTATGAGGTCAAATGATTACTAGTATCTAACAGGTTGATTGATTGATTTGAAATGGTGACGATTCTAAATTTAAAAACAAGTAAATAAAATTACGTAAAACTAGGTTGAGAAAAATCAATATTAAAAACTATCTAGGGTTGTGATTTCTTCAAATATCATTTAAAGATGAAATGGTTATCTTAAAGTTGGGTAATACATTGATTTATTAACCTGGAACACTAAATTATGAAAAAGCCTCTTCCGATGGTCAATTACAAATACCCAGTCTAATCCAATTAAACCATATGTCTATGTTAACCAAATTACCTGGATTTATTAAGATTAAGTTCTAATTATGGCTACCCCCGCCCGACAGGTATATTCCTATCCCGTAAGGAAATCTATTAAAGGGTTATCTATCCTCAAGGAAGATCGTAGGCTATTGAGTCTGAGGTCTTAAACCTAAAATCACTATGTCTAGTTCATTTTAAGTTTACCTAATCAATTTTATTAATGGCCAGTTAATTAAAAAGCATTAAGATTAAGACTCAATAAATAAATCTTTATATTACCCAAACTATAATCTAACCCCGTATAAACCGGTGATATTAGAATTCATCACAACCTTAGATAACTAACTTAGTTATGATACATAGCTAGGGCTGGTAAAATAAAAGACATAAAATAAAAATACTGAAAAGTAAATGCGTTAAAGTAAATACTGAAAGGTGAAAATAAAATAAAATGATAAGGTAAAAGGAATTAACTTCTACTATTTACTATTTAGATATCTCCCTTAATATAATATATTTACTCGTAATGATATTACCAACCAGCCATATAGGCGGTAACCTGATTAAGTAAAATTAAGTCCAACCAGCCATATAGGCGGAATCAAAATTTAATTACCAACCGACCAATCTGGCGGTATCCTTGCTTAGTCAGGTTTAACCAGTTTAAATTAAATAACCAACCGACTAATATAGCGGTATCCTTATTAAGTCAAATTTTAAATGGTGAATATATTATATTTAAGGGAGATTAATCTAAATAGAAATAGTAAAAGAATTGCCTTTCACCAAAGTAGGGGGAAGTTACATCATCATGGTGAATAGTAAAAACTGTAAAAAGTAAAGAAAGTAAATTACTATTATTACAGAACGTAATTAAAATATTTACAAAACTAAAATTAAAAGAAACTTAGAGAGAGAAGAACTCTCTATTTACATCAAAGAAAATGAGAGAATGGTACAACAAAATCTGAAATTTCGAGCTCAATTTATCGGCGCGGATATAAGCTCCTATCGTCGCAACGTGTGGAGTCTTGGCGTAGTGATGCTGTAATAGTAAATCATGGCATACTCTGGTGATGACACGTTGTGATGACATGGCAAGGCGGCTGAGAGCTCAATTATTATGCTGACATGGCGCTGACGTGGCGCTGATGTGGCGATAAGTGGCGAAAGCAATTGTCGGCACCGTAGGATTGCGACACGTGGTGACACGTGTCACGCTGTGATTGGATGATGATGACGTGGTATTTTGACCAGTGATGTGGATGATGACGTGGCATGACACGTGGCGAAGTTGACTCATTGACCAGCTGACGTGGATGATGACGTGGCGACACGTAGGATGACATGTGTCACACGTGGAAATGGTGATTGTCGGTACCGTAGGATGATGACACGTGGCACGGCGCACGTTAGCAAAGTCAACTTTTCAAATTCTGACTCGTTGATCAGGCGCACATTAGCAGACCACGGCACACGGTAAGCGTCGCGACTTAAGGGCTTGGGCGTCGCGACGCCCAAAATGACCAAAATGTCCTTTTTGCAAATTTTTCCTGTTTTGCAACAAATCACCTCCAGAATGTCCTGTGAAACTATATTTATCTACAAAATAACATAAAACACATCAAAATTTTCACAAAACTCAAGAAACTATACAAAATATTATGTTAAATGAGTGGGAAATAGTGATAGATTTACCACTCATCAACTCTCTTCCTAGTAAAAGTAACCATAATCCTTGTTCTAGTTAAGGATTCTTTTGTAGTTATCCTGGCCTATTAGTATAAGCTCAAGACAAGCTATGAGGACGGATAATAGGGTTCGGAAAATGTTCATTTAAGAGAGTAAAAGAGAAAGAGAAAACTAAAAGAAAAGTATGATGTATAGATACTTAAAATAACCAGAAGCAATTAGAGGTAAGGATATAGAAACAGATAGATAAGGAAGTACCAGAACCTATAGTAGTAACGAAAATATAATAAGCCTGAGCAAGAGAAAAATGTCAAGTAGACCTAAGTAGGGTTCCTTCCATTCTCGTAAGATTCTTTCCTTCCTAGTAAGGCTCTTTCCCTAATCAGAAAATTCCTTCAAGTAGATGGCAAGTTCCCCGAGTAATGAAGGATAGCCAGAAAGATAAAAGGAACAAAAAATCAAAATTAGGGATGGAGTTCCAATAGACAAGAGCTACCAAAAAGGATGAAGAGATTCTAGATCCTCAAACCTATGCCCGCAAGCAAATAAATGAAGGTTGTAGGCAGAGATGATTAGGTACCTTATCCCATGAAACCTGACATAGATATCTTACATGAGTAATAGACTTTACTATGACATAGAAATCATAATAGGGACAACGATATGCATCGAGAAGAAAAAGCTTGTCCCAACCTTTATCAACATAGATAAAGATAACCATAAGGAAGTCCAACAAAAGTTTATCTTAAGACGGAAACATAAGATATTGAAAGATAGATCACACAGAAAGGGTCCAAGGAAATTTTTGAAGTTAGAAAGAAGAGAACCTAATACAATAGAAGTCCACAGAATAAACCAAACGTAGTAGAATCCATAGATCATACCAATGCTAGTAGAAATTTATGAAAGAATAAAAGGATAGACCAATGGGATTGGAGATACTCATGACTTAACAAAAGTACCATTACGAATAGCAAAGTCAAATGGCATGTTTGTAGCCTATAGCTATTAGAGTTCAATTCAAGTACCAAGATCAACAAATCATGCACAAAAAACCGCATATGAACACATCAAAGGAGGTGCGGAATATACTCACATTGAATTCGGTTTTGATGAAATGAACACAAGTTGCGTTTTTACTTCCTCCAAGCTCACGGCAACAGCTCTCCAAGGCAGTGGGCTGCTCGGTTTGGACTGGTTTGGTTCCTCCAAGAATCGGCCATGCATGGACTCCATTGAAGATCAAAGCTTCAAGCTTCAAAATAAAACCAAGCTCATGAAGACACTTCCCTATCACCTATGTATCAGTCATGGTGTGCTAGCACTAAGCCTTCTTCAATTTGCTTCTCAAAATTTCGGTGAAACCAGAAAAATCAAGAAGAATCGGCAGTGATGCCGTGAGATGCAGAAGAAGAAAAGAGAGGGAGATGAGAGCGAGATCGATGCTTGCATGTTGGAGAGAGAGAATGAAAGATAGAAAATAAAAAATGTAAAAAGGTTTATATAATTTCCAAAATTATTTAATAAACCATTTACTTTTTCTATTTAAAATTAAAGCAAAAGCTTTCAATCAACTTATCACCCATCATTTCAACTTTTTACTTAAGTCACATCACATCACTTTAATAAAGTGACATGTTGTCAAGTCACATCACTCAAAGTGACAATTGATTTGACGCATGATGTGACAAACGATTTGACGCTTGATGTGACTCGCGTGCCGCGCTCGAATTCGAAATGCGAATGCGCTCGCAATCATTCTCGGGCTCGGGTTCGCTAATTCCAAATTAACGAATTTTCCGTCGCGTCGTAATTAAGTGATTACGCCTAGCGAATTCACTATTCACGTCGCTAACGAATTAATTCTAAATTAATTCGTTCGCCCGAATTAAAATCTAATTTTAATTCCGCGTCAAAATCCAATTTCTAATAATATATCAAATATATATTTTATCGATTAATTCCAAAATAATCGTTCTCTCTCTTTTATTAATATTTTATCCCAGATAAAATATCTCTGCAAATAATCCCAGATTAATTTTCTCTCTCATCGAATTAATCCCAGATTAATTCTATCTCTCTCTTCTAATTAATCCCAGATTAATCAAAGTGCGAGTCATACGTCATCGGTGAATCTTCAGGAAGCGACCCATGAGATCTCCGGATATGTTGGCAGTAAATACGGTTACCGGACTATCCGAACACGTAAGTACCTCGTGCTACGTTTGTACCGATTTACAAGACAAGGTTGGCTTCTAGCAAAGCGCCATGCCTACCCAATTCTCCAGAAATATTCTTACAGGAATATATAGATCTGTATCAAGCGTAGTATACCGTAGTATTGTGTATATCGGCCCAGTATCGGATAGTCACGTGCTAGGGCTGGGGCTGGATAAGTGTCTGCCCCGTCCGAAGCACATGTCGGATGTCTGTGGTAACATAGTCTCTATAATCGGATATACATGACCTGGTCACAATATCCCGATTGGTTGCGCAACACTCAAGAGCACTAGTACCGTATCCTGCGTGACATCAACTCCAATATGACTGAAGTGAAACTTCCGTCTTGACATCACACCCAATACACTATGACTCTCTGATAAACCAGAAGTGGTGTACACAGAACCCGTTTAAAGTCCCCTACCACCAAGACCAAAGTCTATCGATTATCGTAAGTATTAGCGATGTGAGTCTCAGGTTAAGACCATACACACCTACCTTGATTTCGGCCTCCCATAGACACATAGTCATAATACCAATGGGATTCCGAGGGGTCTATCCAGAGCGAAGCTGTTTCCCGTACCATCGGTGAAAAACACGACCTCCTATCGCACTTGCATAAGTATCCAATACTTATATATATGAGAACTTTGTCGTTGTGCCCTCACAACGCACACAAGTGCAATACTAGCCTATTCCGCATTATCGATGTCCAGTCTCGATAATACTACGGCTAGGGATATTTAATGATTAATCCTTTGTGGACTGATACTGTCTCATATCATCTCAATCCAGGAACTAATCATAGGGACCTCTCTTCATTTATATATCTATGGTGATCTAATCACAAATGATGAGAGTGCATTTCCTTATTACATAGTTAATTTGCTACAACAACACAATGATCTGTGCAAATAGTGACGCTATGGGTCATATTATCCAACAATCTCCCACTGGCACATAGCCTGTCACTCGAGTGTCTAACACCCGAACTATGTACAATTCGCTCAAATTGCTGAGGAAAGGTTTTCGTCAGCGGATTTGGCTTAATTATCGTCTGACGCGATTTACACGATCATCACATCGCCACGATGTATGATCCGAACGAATCAGATGATATAGAAGTATATATCTGGATCGTCGATGAGACCTTTAATTCTTTAGCCTGTGCTGACGCCTAGCTCAGCTGCTAACAGAATTATATCTAATCTAATTAGATTTATTATCGATCCAAATGGCTTCTATTGCTGCCTCAGCTGCAGCAATAATCCGCATTTGTTGTTAATTCGGCAACAGTTATCTTGCTCGGAAGATTTCCAGGCTCACGTCCCCAGTGTTCAAACTTTATAGTACCGCAGTATATTACCGGTTTGGAAACTTGCAACAGTGATCCCAGTCACTTCAAGTTCTCCATCTCCATAGTTTAAGACAACATCTTTAGTTCTCTCAGATACTAACAGATGTTCTTTAATCTTCAATCCAGTGACTATCACTTGGATTGACCCGATAGTGACTCCATATGCTCAAAGCGTATGAGACACCAATATAAGTACATTTTAAATGTACAATTCTCATAAAGTGTTACCAACTCCAAATCTAGCCCAGTAGATCTTTATTCCTTGAATAAAGGTTGTACTCCCCAGAATTCTACGGAGAATTTCTTATGAAAGCCAAGCTTTCACCGATTGTTTTATGGGAATTTCATTGTCAGTGCCCTCTCCCACTAACCTCCTTATATACACAAGAATTATTTCGTTTTGAGTCAAATCATAAACTATTATGATTATTTCAAAACGTCAGTTCCAAGAACCTCATGCTTGCTTCAATCCAAACATGGATCGAATAACCGGTAAACCTTGTTTGTCGGTTATACAAAATCGTTAGGAGTGATGAAGCATCCTCCAAAAGGTTTCCTTTTCAGGAAAGCGATTTTGATCTGCAACTGACATATTTCATAAATGAAATATACAGTTATCAACAAGCATCTTCAAAATGGATTTACCATGGCAACAGGTAAAAGGTTGAATCGTTATTAACATAATGTTGATAACGATACCTTTCCGTCAAAAGCCTAGCTTTGTACGTTGGTATGTTGCCATCCATGTATGTCTTCTTTGAAGACGTTTAATGTACCATAGGCACAATGCCTTATGGTACAACAACTAGTATCCAAAATAGTTGTTATACATGGAATCCATTTCGGATTCATGGCACTTTGCCAAACAGAGAGTCGATACCTCGTATCACTTCCTCTAAACGTAGTCGGATGGTACACCTCCATAAGATTGATATCTTAATGAGGTTAGATCAGAAACCCATACCCTAAGTTGTTTTCTGACTCTATCCGATCTACGAAGTTTCTTGTGTATTTGAAGATTAATGGTATAGATTCATCATTGATGAACTGCTTGTGTTCCATTAAGGACTTCGTGCTTTGAATAGTATTACTCCGATTTTCATCGAGTATCACTATCCTCCCACTGACCACTGCATATCGGTATTTCACTCAGGAAAAACCGCATGGTGAGCAACAATCACATTGTTCTCATGTGAGATTTATAAGTACTATACTTATGGTTTCCTTTTCAGGATAACCTATATTGGCACTTATCCAATTGGGTTCTAGTTTGGTATCATCCAAACGTTATGCCTAGCATACCCAAATTATCAGGAATGAGAAACCTTGTTTCTTCCCTGTTCATATCCTATATGATATCTGTCAAACAGATTTATATGAAACCTTATTCTAAATAAGTTTTGCACTGTTAATACATATCCTGTTGAAGGAAATGATAGCTCAGAGCGACTCGCGAAAAACCTAATCATGTCCAACAAAACTTGGTTTTTAGTTTGGACACACCGTCAATTGACGTGTCTCGGGAGGAGTCCTCATATGAAAGAATATCGTACTCTTTCATGTACGTATGAAACTTACTGCTTAAGTATTTACCAATACGGTCTTACCGTAGCGGCATAATACTACAGCCGATCTGTTTGTATACTTCGTGTCGAAACTCAAAGTTTGTATTTGTGTTCTTCAAAAGAAACACATAACCATAACGTGATGCCACATCCGTTAAGGTCACGAAATATTCATGTACACATCTAGCCAGCTAGATATGGGCCCACTTACTTCACCATGAATAGGGTTTACAGATCGGTGGCCTTTACACTATTACCTAGTAAAGTATTTTAGGTACTTTACCTAGTAAACTAGATTGTAGACCTTATTTGAATAGTCAATCAGTCCTAGTACCCACTCTTCAAAAGTGTGGATATACGAGTCTCGTTAAATTGTGTCCTAGACAACAATGCCACAAATAAGTCTCTATGATCAAATCAATTTGAGCTATTTATTTGTCATTTTTATGTTGAGATTTTATTATATTCAAAATATAAATTCTGTTATTTACATCTAATGTATTTATCTCAGTATCATCTTTATATAATAAAACACTTTAGTGTTTTAGAATATAAAGGTTCACCCGCAGTGGGTTAAACACTGATATAAAGACAATGTCTCTAGTCAAACTAGTTACATTTTTAACAGTCCCTAATTTAAGTACATACCCAGGGTAATTCCTAAAATTAGGTACCTACGGTTAAAACGGCGACTATCGTCCCGTTTTTAATTCGCAGAGTAATCTCATCTGAAGTCAGTATCCTGCTTAAAGCAGATTCTGCACAACAGTACATATTTATGTATCACACTAAGTATTTAAAATCCAATTTCAATA
>SKCR01054375.1:0-29681 GCA_019454045.1 Zanthoxylum bungeanum | reverse complement strand
AATGAAGTGCAGTTTTGGAAATTCCAATTTTGCGCATCTGTCATATTTTGGGCATAACTCTTTACTCTCATATCGGATTGAGCTGATTCAAGT
Organism: Zanthoxylum bungeanum; assembly: GCA_019454045.1. Classification (NCBI taxonomy): domain Eukaryota; kingdom Viridiplantae; phylum Streptophyta; class Magnoliopsida; order Sapindales; family Rutaceae; genus Zanthoxylum; species Zanthoxylum bungeanum. The sequence continues at coordinate 29,588 of SKCR01054375.1, read as the reverse complement.
TCTGAATTAAAGAAGCTCAATGATCTACAACTTTGAAGAACAAAATAATTTCTAATCCTGAATATTTCATGACCGAACTTGATGAAATATCCGTAAGTGTGTTATTTGTAATTATTAATTAAAGTCATTTTCAAAGCAAATAAATAAATAAAAATTAAAAATAGTCAAACTCCCACCAAACATGATAGCAATTAGTGGAGCCATTAGTGGATCAATTAATAATGGATTTGGTGGAGCAATTAGTGGAGCAATTAATGATGGATTTGGTGGATGATTTGATTATACCAAGTCATTTCATTTGTAAATTCATACTTTCTTCTAAGGAATTCCTTAAGAATACTAAGAAGATTGTATCTTGTTTGTTTATTTACAGCTTTCAGTAATTAATTTCCGCTTTCGCACTTTATTTTCTTTACTTTTCAGTTTTTACTTTCCGCAATTTACTTTTACGTACAATACTTTTCTTTCTATAATTTTCAGTTTTTACTTTTCAGTAATGAGGAGGTAACTCCCCTTTGCTGGGGTAAAAGGTAAAACTTTTATTACTAATATTTAGATTAATCTCCCTTAATTATAATATATAAACTAGTTAAAACCTGACTTAACGAGGATACCGCCATATTGGTCGGTTGGTAATTATTGAAATTGGTTTTAACCTTACTAAACTGGATACCGCCTGATTTGTCGGTTGGTAATTAATTATTAATTTGACTTAATATGGATACCGCCTATATGGCTGGTTGGTAATTATCATGCATAGTTAATAAATTATATCAAATGAGATATCTAAAATAGAAGTAATAAAAGTGGATCATTTTACCTCAGCATTTTCTTTTATTGTACTTTTACTTTATTTACTTTTCAGCAATTTACTTTCAGCAATTTACTTTCAGCATTTACTTTTCAGCAATTTACTTTCAGCAATTTTCTTTCAGCATTTACTTTTCAGTAATTTACTTTCAGCATTTACTTTTCAGTAATTTACTTTCAGCATTTACTTTTCAGCATTTGATTTTCAGTATTTAATTTCACCATTTACTTTCCGTCATTTACTTTTCAGCAATTTACTTTTCAGCATTTTACTTTATGTCTTTTATTTTATTTAAGTTTTTATTATCCGTAAATATTTGTCGTAACTAAGCCAGTTATCTTGGGTTGTGATGAAGTCCAATATCACCGGTTTATAATGGGTTAAATTAAGGTTTGGGTAATATAAAGGTTTATTTATTGAGCCTTAGTCTTAATGCATCTTGTTAATTGGCCATTAATAAGATTGATTCGGTAAACTTTAAATGAACTTGGAAAAGGGATTTTAGGTTTAAGACGTTATACTTAATAACCCACGATCTTCCTTGAGGATAGATAACCCTTTAATATATTTCCTTACAAGATAGGAATATACCTGTCGGGCGGGGGTAGCCATAATTGGAACTTATTCTTAATAAATTCAGATAACTTGGTTAACATAGGAATATGATTAATTGGGTTATACTGGGTATTTGTATTTGACCATCGGAAGAGGCTTTTACATAATTTCGTGTTCCAGGTTAATAAACCAATATATTACACAAATGTAAAATAACCACTTCATCTTTTAAAAAGATATTGGAAGGATTCACAACCCTGGATAGTTTTGTAAATTAGAATTTTCTTCAATCTACTGTCAAGCAATTTTATTTACTTGTTTTAAGTTTTAAAGTCACCACCCAATCAAACAACCAATCCATTAGATACTTGTAAATATTTAACTTCATAAATTAATAACAAAAGGTTTTAAGTCCTCGTGGGATCGATACTTTTATACTACTTGAACGATACGTGCGTTTGTGTTATACACGTTTGATTACGCCGGTCAACTATCCAATCAACTGTTGGATAATATGACCCATAGCGTCACTATTTGCACAGATCATTGTGTTGTTGTAGCAAATTAACTATGTAATAAGGAAATTGCACTCTCATCATTTGTGATTAGATCACCATAGATATATAAATGAAGAGAGGTCCCTATGATTAGTTCCTGGATTGAGATGATATGAGATAGTATCAGTCCACGAAAGATTAATCATTAAATATCCCTAGCCGTAGTATTATCGAGACTGGACATCGATAATGCGGAATAGGCTAGTATTGCACTTGTGTGCGTTGTGAGGGCACAACGGCATAGTTCTCATATATTTAAGTGTTGGATACTTATGCAAGTGCGATAGGAGGTCGTGTTTCACCGATGGTACGGGAAACAGCTTCGCTCTGGATAGACCCCTCGGAATCCCATTGGTATTATGAATATGTGTCTATGGGAGGCCGAAATCAAGGTAGGTGTGTATAGTCTTAACCTGAGACTTACATCGCTAATGCTTACGACAATCGATATACTTTAGTTGAGGTCGTCTAGGACTGTAACCGGTTCTGTGTACGCCAATGCCGGGTATATTGAGAATCGTAGTGTATTGGATGTGATGTCAAGACGGAAGTGTCACTCCAGTCATAATGGAGATGATGTCACGCAGGATACGGTATTAGTGCTCTTAAAGTGATGCGCATCCAATCGTGATATTATGACCAGGTCATGAATATCCGATTATAGAGACTAGTTACCAGACATCCGATATGTGTTTCGGACGGGGCAGACACTTATCCAGCCCCAGCCCTAGCACGTGATTATCCGATACTGGGCCGATATGCACAATACATTAGTATACTACGCTTGATACAGATCTTAAATATTCTTTAATGGATATGTCCGGAGAATTAGGTAGACTTGGTGCTTTGCTAGGAGTCGACCTTGTCTCGTAAATCGGTAGAACGTAGTACTTGGTACGTACGTGATTCAGATACTCCGACGACCGTATTTACTGCCAGATTATCCGGGGATCTCATGGGTCGCTTCCCGATAATCCACCGATGACGCACAACTCGCACTCTTGAATAATCTGGGATTATACAGAAGAGAGAGAAAATTAATCTAGGATTAATAACGGAGATGTTTTATCCGGGATAAAATGTCGTCTAAAGAGAGAGAACGATTAATTCGGAATTAATCGATGTATTAATATATTCGATATATTAGACGGAATTAGATTTCGACGCGGAATTAAAATCAGATTTTAGAATTAATTCGTTAGCGACGTAAATAATAATTTCGCTAGGCGCAATTATTTATTTAAATTCGATTGAATTAACGTCGCGACGTAAGCTCGGTATTTCGGAAATATCGAACCCGAACGCGTGAGTGCACGTGGGCCCACTTTCATTTGGAAACGTGTGGGGCCCACATGACACATGTCATTCTAATGCTTTGCATGTAGATTGTGTACATTGCACTCAATGTCATTGCATGGAGTTTGAGTGTTTGACACTCTAAGCCATTGCATGTTATGTGTCATAATTTTATTATTAATTTAATGAAAATTATGGCATAAATATAATTGATTTTTGGTAAATCATTTTAATTCAAAAAAAACACATTTTTCTCTCTCAAAATGCTCTCTTCTCTCACGCCCAAATGGGGCAAACTGCTCACTGTTTTTCATCACAAAAACCGTGAACAATAGGGAAGCAAGAGTGGATTTTCATGGTGAAAATTCAAGTGCTAGCACACTTACAAGTCTTGCGAAGGTGGTAGGGAGGTTCGACCATGAGACGGGATCCATCCAACGAAGCTAGGAGCTCCATTTCTTCACTCAATTTTCTGTTTTTGTAGGCAGTGGGCTGCTGCAGTGGGCTTACAAAGACAGTGCGTTTTTGGGCTTGAATCGTCTCCAAATCGACATAACCGATCAATGTGAGTATTCCGCTACCTCCGTTGATGTGTTCACACATAATTTCATGTCTTGTTTGATCTTGGGACCTTAGATAATTACCAACATCAACGATTTTGGTTACACTCAAAATGTAATTGTTACTATAGTCCAACTATAAAACCAACTACAAGTGGAGTAATGTCTTGTACAATCTAACTGTTCAAAGAAAGTAATAAAATAATATTAGTCCAACTAATATATTTATAACGACCATAAATAATTAAAAGAGCGCGTATTAGCAAGTATTAAATGAAATTAAAAATTTAATACTGGCCTCCCACTATTTTCGGCGAGCCTCTAACCCTCTGTTGAGTACTCGGGAAACCTAGTTTCCTAGTGGGCCAGGTTCCTGTTAAATAACACACAACCTTGACTTTGGCCAACAAGCTGTATGAAACTTAACTAGGTAGATCTCTAAGATCAATTGGATCTCATCCAATTCCTAGATCCGGTAGGTGGACCTCCAAGTCCAAAACATATATCCAATATATCATCCTAACATTTTTCCTCTGAATCAACTAAGTCTTGGCTTTGGCTCAAGAAGCTTAATGATTCCAGTTAAGCGTGACCCATTGACAGTGGGAAAGCTTCGTAATCCACGTCGATGTACAGAAGTGACCTTGACTTTGGCCAACAAGTCACAACTGCCCAAGACATGCGATATATAACAAAGCTTTCGTGGTTCAAACACATCCGTGATGGGCAATGATCTTGACTTTGGCCAACAAACCAATGCCAATCTTGGATCTTGAGAAAGAACCACTCAATGGAAGGAAAACGCTTAATATTAAAGTGAGGGTACGCGAAAAATTTATTATCTTTGATTACGTCTTATCATACACCATTAAACATGCATTCTAAGAGAATAATAAGGCACGATTAAAATAATAATGATATGCGGATGGATATATATAACAATTTATTCCTAGAACAAATCTCTCCATTTCCTCTCTCCCTATAGCACTTTACATACTTCTACCCAATTACATAATACATTAGAGAAACCTCATTTGCATTGAGGGTAATTGGTGAGAAGAGAAATACAAAGAGATAAAGAGGTGAAAGGCTGGACACGCAGGTCCAATTTAATAAATAAGTACCATACTTACAACAATTTCCAAAATTGCCCCCACCCATCTAATGTCCATCCGATATACATTATTCATATAAATACATCCAAGTATTCACACAAAGCATGCTATCAATCAATCTAATCCAATTAATTAATCTTTTATTAATGATCATCCAATGTTCATACAACGATTTGATTTGCGCGAGTCCAACTCGTTTAAGAATAAATACTCAAAGTACATATTCTTGAATTATATCGAACTACAATTTTAAATCCAATTCAAATTGTATCCAATACTGATTCGTGTTTAATTCCAAATTAAATAATTACACTTTTAATAGTGCCTTTTAGACTTGGATTCCAAATCCAATCCAATTGGGTCTCAAAGGCCCAATTAGCATCCAATGCCAATTCAATTAAAGTCCAATGGGCTTTCAATTAATTCTTTAGGCATGGGCTTTGGCCATTATGGATCCAACCCAAGATGCCAAGGCCTAATTTAGAAATTAATCATGCTTAATTTCAAATTCATGTCCAACAAAAAATTAAAGCATAATCAATTCATTCCAACATGCTCAAGCTCACGGCAATACATGAAATTAACATCCAATTTTTGATTTCAATCCAATTAAATCAACAATTAACATTCAATTTCATGCCAATTAACATATCCAATTGTCAAATTCAAAAAAATCACCATGAACATTTCTAGGGTCCCATTTGGTCATGCTAAAGAAATTGGGGATTTTTGATCCAATCAATTTTTCTTAAATCCAAAGATGCACAAATCAAATTCATCATCATATAAACACAACCAAACAATCAATTTAGGAATATACATACTCCAAGCAAAATCCCCAAATTAAAGCTTAGAACCCTAAATTTTAAAATCAAGTTTAGATTGCTCATGATACCATTGTTAGTGTCTCTAAGACATGTCAATGATCCTAAACATTGATTCAAGTGTGAATTTACCAAAGAAAGTTGCGTAATACTTACATTGGTTGGTTGAAGTTCAAAAATTTTCATGGATGTAGAAGCTCCAAGCCCTTGAAATGAATTCCAAACTCAATGGTGAGTTTCCTATCACCTTTCTTTGACTCCTTAAGTGCTAGCTTGGATGAAATGTTGCAACAAAATTTCAAGAACAAGAAGAAGTAAATTCGGCCAAGGGAGAGGAAGATAGAATGAGATTAACAGTTAACTTCTAAAGTTGACTTAACTTTCAAAAAGTTAGTGTTGTGTTTTCCAAAAACCAACTTAAGTGTGTTGGAAGAAAAATGCATAAAATGCATCCAACCACTTCCATCAACTAATGACTAGTGATGTAAGTTAGTGGGTCCCACCACTTTGAATTCAAAATTCAAGTTGGTTTACACAACACACTTTGGGCTCGGGTTCGTTTAATCCGATTAAACGAATTTTCCATCGCGACGTAATTAAATCCAATTTAATTAAATAATAATGCCTAGCAAAATTATTTCGATAGTCGCTTACGAATTAATTCTAAATTAATTCGTTCGCTCGAATTAAAATCTAATTTTAATTCCGTATTGAAATCCAATTTCAATTAATATATCTGATATATTATTTTAGCCTAATTAAATAAATTAAATTGTAAAAATCCAATTTAACTATTAAATTTACTTTGCCGATTAATTCCAAATTAATCGCGTTCTCTCTTCTAGATGAATTTTATCCCAGATAAATTCTTACTGCAATTAATCCCAGAATAATTATTTCTCTCATAATTAATCCCAGATTAATTCTTGCCGTAATTAATCCCAGATTAATTTTCTCCCTTATAATTAATCCTAGATTAATTTTGTTCTAGTCAAATGTCATCGGTGAATCTTTGGGAAGCGACCCAAGAGATCCCTGGATATGTTGGTAGTAAATACGGTCATCAGACTATCCGAACACGTACATACCCGGATAATTATGACCCAATCATACTATCCCGATAGCTGCAGAATTTAAGAGTACTAGTTCTGTATCATGCGTGATCATCATCTCCATATGACTGAAGTGATACGTCCATCTTGACATCACACCCAATACACTACGATTCTCAGTAAACCCGGAATAGGCGTACACAGAACCTGTTAAAGCTCCGGACGACCAAAACAAAAGTATACTGATTGTAGCAAGTATTAACGATGTAAGTCTCAGGTTAGAACCACATACACCTACCTTGATTCGGATTCCCATAGACATATAGTCATACTACCAATGGGATTCCGAGGGGTCTATCCAGAGCGAAGCTGTTCCAGGTCCAACTGCTAAAAGAACCTCATATCACACTTGCATAAGTATCCAATACTTAAATATATGAGAACTATGTCGTTAAGCTTCCATAACGCGTACAAGTGTAATACTAGTCTATTCTGCATTATTGATGTCCAGTCTCGATAATACTACAACTAGGGATATTTAATGATTAAACCTTTCGTGGATTAATAATGTCTCATATCTTATTAATCTGGTACTAATCATATGGACTTTTATCATTTATATATCCATGTAATCCAATTATAAAATGATAAAAGAGCAATTTCCTTTGTCACATAGTTATTTTGTACAAAAACACCTTGACTTTTACAAATAGTGATTCTATGGGTCATAATTGTCCAACAATCTCATCAACATCCAACTTTTAATCTATTTAAATACTCCAAAAAATTTAAACCCAAACTTAATAACTTCCAATTCATATGGTTAATCACACAATTATTATCTCAATCATCATCACAACTCAATCACCAACACATAATAATCACCCAACACCCCTATTATATCATCATACATCTTAAAAATCAAAATCAAGTTTATGGTTCAAGTGGGTTCCTTACTCTTTTCCTTGTTTTCCTTCATTCTCTAATCCCTCCACATTTACTAAGCTCTCTTGTTTATTTTCTTTTCTTCTTTTTTCTTTCTTTCCTTTCTTCTTCTTCTTCTTCTTTTTTTCCTTCTTCTTCTTTCTCTTCTCCTTCTTCTTCTTTTTCTTCCTCCTCAACCTCTCGGCAATTTCATTTTCTTTCTTTTCCATTTGCTTCCAATTTTAGGTATTTGTGAATAGTGTGCTCTAACATACTAGGGTTTTTTTGTTATTTGGAAATACGGAGAAAAATGTGGAAAAATGTAGAAGATTTGAGATTCTTCCATTTTGACACCGAAATCACTATTTATCAGGATTTTTACTTGCGTTTTTTACCAACTTCTGGTCCAAATTTGGGAAAATGTTCAACGCAAAGGTTGTAGGTGTCGATCTCAGATTTCCGACGATATAAAATTCATAAAAATCAGAGTTCATACGAAAAATGTATGTCCCAAATACAATGGGCTGTCCAAAGGGAACGCTGTATAGTCTCGTCCCGGGACTTTGAGAAATTTACCGATTATCCGCAAAGTCATCTCATAAGTATATTTGAGTCTCAATATAATTTATTCTATATACCTTCGTCCCTTTCGTAACAGTACAGTTGTATACAGTAGTAAAACTATCGGTCGTTACAAATTCTCCCCTCCTTAAATATGATTCGTCCTCGAATCCTTTCTAAACTTGGGACCCTGCCATAGATCAGAGGGTTTATGGGCTCTCTTCCTATCCCAAAAGCTTAACTGACTTTATAATCAGAGCTGTCTTGTTCCATCTGCTAGGAATCTTTATCCTTCTGTGAACTAACTTACGTTTGCCTTAGTCTCTCTATTATCTTGGCTTATGTTTCATACCATGTGCTTCTTAACTCCTACTGGTTACTTTATACTACAGTCATGCTAATGTCTTTATGATGCACCAAATAAGCCTTATTCCTAGATCTTTCATTATACTTTGCTTACTCTAGCTCATTACAGCTTGAGTTATCAGTTCTAAACGATACTAGGGTTGTGGTTTACGTCAACTCCTTCTATTTCTTGATTGTTTAAACTTCTTATATCCATTACAAGAGATATATCTATGAGTCTTCCGATCGAGAACTCAATGCCCTTTTTTTCCTATTGTATAACTATTGGGCTAGGATTTTGCACCTTTACTGGCGGACCTTTTATCTATAGGTATTCGTGCTTCTTGCAACTGGGTTCCTTTACTTTGGCTTGACTCTAAAAGGTATACCTATATATGCTATGCTGATTACAAGTTCTTCGCTAGAATTCTCTTACCTATGTTTATCAGTATTACTTAAAACCTTATGATGCAGGGTCGGACTCTTTATGTAGTTCTTGCTTACTATTATCACTTATCCAATGGCTATACTGGAAGCTTACTGTGTGTATACTTCTGCTTACACTATTTTTCATACCTTACTTTCATCGCTACTACAAACCTGGTTACAATGTTCTTTACTGATTTGCTCTTCCAAAGGTTATTGCTATCAAGGCTCATCGCTCAATTTTTATGCAACTATACCATTTCTTGGAGATTCTCCTACTGTACTAACTGCAATTTTACAGTAACTTGTCTCCTCCTTTCTGTACTATTTGATACATCTACCAAACCACTCATACCAGTGGCTGAAGCCATCCAAAACCCGTAGTGGTTTGGTCAACTTATACTAGGGCTGGGTACTTATATGACTAATGTGAACTAACTCGTAATGGATCTTTAGTTGCATTCTGATACTATGAAACCTTATAGTTACCCACTTTATCTTTACTTACTAGGTATTCTTCTACTACCGTCATTGTACCTCCACAGCTCTACTTTTAAACTTCTTTCCTTTGCACTCTTCTTGCCTTCTGCTTTGTCTTATGCTATACTAAGAACTCCCGCAGTTTATATGTCTGGCTCCTTATCTGAAGATTATCTTTTCCTTTACTTATACACTATTATGTCTATCACTGGTTCCTTTATATCTCGGTCGTCACTTGACTGCTTCTTATCTCTGTACCTTTTCGTCTATACAACTTTTCTGATTCTTTAACTTGGGACTGTCACGCACTTTTACTCTGGCCTCATACTAAGTCTGAAGATCTTCTTCCACTATACCTTAACTCATTTCTTGGAATAGCTTGAGGCAATCACCAGGATCCACCTCTGTTGTTGTTGTCTATCAAGGGTTGGGGTGGGACCTTGTTCTATAACCTTTCTGGTTATAGTGGTCTAGTTGCACATACGACTGAACTATAAGCCCAGGACTCCCGTGTATATATGTCTAGCATCTTTTCTCACACCAGGGTACTACTACTAAAATTGTCTGATTTGTCTTTTCCAACTTTACTCATGTTCTTTTCTGACTCTCGAACACACTATCTCTTCTGCAAAGTCCTTCTAAGGTCGTGCTCTCTAAGAACTTCCTCATACTGCCTCCATACTTTTCCTATCTTATCTTTTTTTTTTAGCCGTCTAAAGTTGTTACTTCCTTTAAATGGGTACCACTATTCTCTATTTACTATCTTTCTTTAAGAAACTCACTCTGCAGCTTAGGTCTCTTTCTTATCTCAGTCCCTTGAACTTTTTACATCTTTACTCTTTTGAGAACTCTATCAGCTTTACTTACTTAGGATGTCATCGACTAAATCATTTGGTTCATGTGTTACTCTTATCTAGTTCTCATTTCTCAAAATGAGACTCTTATTAGTCATATTCTATATTCTCGAGAGTCGCTCTCTCTCTGGTTCATATTTTCATTTGAGTCTTTACTTCCCTAAGGGATTATAATTTTAAAATAACTTATAGATTCGGCTTAACGTACTATGCTTTGAATTATTCTATCTCATGTAAAACATTGTCATCTTCTTAATTCGTCTATTCTGTCCCTTACTCTTCTTTACGGGTTTTTATTCGTTACTGGCGCTAAGTTGTGGGACGAGTACATGTATTCTCTAAGGATCGATAGGTACATATTTCTGCTTTACACTTAGGCTCTGTGACGATCTGGTTAGTGTTTGCACGCTTTTTAGAATCGAGACTTCTGGAAGGAAGGGTCGTCATTTGTTCTACAGGGACTTGGTCGTCTACTTCATGTCTTAAGATCCTTTGTTCTTTATCGATTGCTCTGGGGTCTTCACCTTATCTTGCTATCTCCAAACGTCGTTACCTATTTTACTATACATACTGAATTCTCTTTTCACTTTCCATTTCCTGCTTACTGTTTTCATATCCTGTTTCTTTGCTTTACGCAATGCTTCTAAGGCTACGATGGGTTAGTTATTCTGACTACTTCCTAAGTTTTTGCTCTCTGCTCTAACAATAATCACAACTATGACACTTTATTCTGCTGTCCATACTAGTACTCTTTTAATTCCCATTTATCTCCAGCCTCTTTGGTTCATTCTTATATACTTCTGTGGGTTCCTACTGACTTGGGCTTATCTGTGGGCTCTACATCATTCAGTTTATCTTGTGGGCTCCTACTAACCTTGTAGACCTCGCGCTGACTTATCTTAAATCCTTGGGCCATGCCAGTGTCTTTCATTTACTTCTTCCAAGCTTCATTTTCTAAATTGAATTACCTTTCCATGATTCCCTTCCTCTGTTCTTAAAATAAACTCTTATCAGGCTCCCTCACTGATATTATAACTATGTTAGTAGGGGCGTGGACAAACATCTTGGTATCCTTATTCCAATATCTTATGTCTCGATAGGGTTTATCTCTCATGTAAGTTAGGTATGAGGTAACCTCCATCGGAACAACTTCATTGACTGGTGTAGGCATTGCATTTTTGCATATCGAACCCGATGAGGAGTCTCGTAAGGAGGCACTACCTTTAAGTCGTGGAAGTTGCGGAAAATGGTCGTCGAAAAGGAGAATTCGAGAATTGACATATTATTGGTTTTGATTCGCTAAGTTCGCTCGGAGTTCGCATGTTGAATCTTCGTTTCGAGGTACATCTTTGGCCCTAAATTCCCGCAAACCAGTCTAAGCCCACCTAAACACCTAAACCCACATCCAAAGCCCATGAAACCAAAATAGATCAAACACCAAGCCCACCACCCATGAGGCCCACGACCATGACACCAAAATTCACCCTCCTTGCACTATTCAAACATGATTTATCCTTCCACCAATTTACTTTACACCTTTGATCTCACCTTTTACCTTGACACCTAATTTCCAAGGCATTATTAGATCAACCCCACATCATTTAGCCATCACACCCCACGCCCATCACCATCCCCTCTCATTTTCTTCATTTTCCATCACATTTTTTTGAATTTTCAACAAAGGATCACAATTATACATTACCTTCCTTCCATTTCCAAACAAAACTTGTCATTTCATTTCCTTTCCTTTCCTTTCAACCTTTATTGAATTTTCAACAAACGATCACAATTATACATTACCTTCCTTCCATTTCCAAACAAAACTTGTCATCAAATTGATTACCTTTCATTATCACTTGCCAATCTCATTAATGCCCTCCATTTGCCTACTTAAACCCTCATTTTTCTGCCTTGGAACACCTAATACACATTCACGCACAGCTCGCAACCTTCAATTATTTCACGTTAATTCTCCTCTCCACAGCCCACTCATCACAAGCAGCCAACAATCACGTAAAACACACCCATGCAGCCCTTGTGTCACTCTCTCCTCTGTCCACGCAACTAGGCAGCAGCCCCCTTTCACGCATATACTCCCTACACGAACAACCCTTCAGATAAGCTCTCCTCTCTCGAATTCCACATTCAGATAACACCTCCACTCTCCATTCTTCATAGCGGCATGAGCAATGAAAACCCTTTGAGATCAGCCCACTCATGTACCCCTAAAACTCCACTCACGTAGCAATCAACAAACCCCTTAACCTCACGTAACTGCCTCTCATCTTCACGCAATCACCGAATACACATTCACGCCCTTCACTGCCCCCAAATAGCCTCACACAGACAGCCCTTAAACACGCCCAAGTCAGCCCTCAAATCATCTCTATCATTCACGCCTATTACCCTCAACTCAGCCCTCCCTCACTGCCTCTCAAACACGCCCATTGGAGCCCCTCCTTCACTGCCCATCAAGCAACACACATAGCTCCCATTTCAGCCCCCTACAAGCACGCCAAACTGCCTCCTTCACTGCCTATCATTCACGCCAATTAGCCCTTCATCCAGTCCCTTTATTTTGCCTACAGTTCACGTCCTTACTCCATTTGCAGTAACAAGCCACGCCCACACCTTACAGCAAACCTTCTTCACAACAGCCCTCATTTCACCCCCACTTGTTCACGTACGGATCCCTTCATGCAACCAGCCCCTTGCACCGAGCAAACCTAAGGTAGCAAGCCTCTAACTACAAACCCTTCACCAACGACCGCTTATACACCACCCCCACACAGCCATTTTCATACAAAACCATGCATACATGAAGGACACATGTACCTGCAAACCCATTCTCTTCCTGCGCAGCTCAGTCCTTCAGTCACGCAACAACCTCCTTTCAACACAAACAGCCTGCCTTTAGTTACCCCCATGCACACGTAACAAACTAACCTAACAACCATACTCACGCTACAAATTCAAAAGCCACCTTAACAACCCCTCATCACCGACCAAACATATCAACAATCTCTTGGTAAACCGTGAACCCTTTTACGTCAGACACAGGCATCACCGAGTACACAATCAGCCACTACCTCACGTACCCAAGCCAACTTAACACCAAAAAATATTTCCCTTGCATGCAAGCCATGCACACGTGCATATAGTCCCAAAACCCACGTGAAAACTCCCCTGAAACCGTGAAGAAACTGCCCCAAAACAGTGACCAAAACACACCTCAAACCAGTGAAAAAAATCACCCCAAAAATCATCCCGAAACCGCGAGTGAAATAATGAAAACGGCGAGTTAAAACAGTGAGAAAATAGCAAGCAGAAACCGCGAGTGAAAACAGTGAAAACAGCAAAAATAGTGAACCTGAGAAAACAGTGGAAACATCAAATAGTGAAAACAGCAGAAACAGCAGATCAGTGAAAACAGCGGAACGATATCCCTTCCGGCACCGTGAAACGCACTCTCGGAAAGCGACTAAAAAGGTAAGACCTGAGGGCACCCTTTGTTATATTTTATTTTGTTGTTCCGGACACGGCATGCTCAGATGAAGTGGAATACGTCCAATCGGGTATGCGAGGTCCTACATTGAAAACGGCCGAATCCCTTGGCCACATGTTTATTTTGCACGTATTAATTAAATGTATTTATGAGTTGTGTATTTACTGTTATGAGAACTTACTTTCGAAGCATGCAAACTTAGATATATGATTTATCTTTATGAATGTAAACTAGATTAGGTTATTCTTGGACATGTATGTTAAGTAGACTTGGTTAAAATTGCACAAATCCATTCATTACAAGTGACATAAGCAAGGGACCATTCCGAACCCAACGGTTTGAGGTCTTCCCTTGCGAGGGGTGAGTGCGGCCTTAAATCATTTTCCCGGTTCACACCGGGTGGCGACTCCATTATTCTCTGGTTTAGTCCCCCTACAGGCTACTCCGTACTCCCAACCGGGCCGCGAGCCCGGGACAGCATGCGTCGCCCTGTTTCTGTGTCCTACAACTGGCATCACGGAGGGGTAAGGTTCTAGATAGGACAGAGCTTTGTCTATCTGATTCTTTGACTAGGGAAACTAATCGTTGTTTTTGTCATCCTCTATCCTATCTGCCTACAAGCTTGAGTTCGGGAAATCTAAAATCTCTTTACCCTTATGGCATCTCCCATCCATTAGAAGCCTTTACTAATAATCCTGATTTCTCACTTCTTGTGCCTTATAGCTATTCTTGGTTATTCAGGAACTCGTTATCTATACGGGGTGCTCGAGAGTTATTGGATCAATTGAAGAATTTCTGAGAAGGAAGGAATTCTTACTTGTAAGGAAATGACTTTACTTAGGTCTACTCGTTATTTTACCTTTGTTTGGACTTGCTATATCCTTCTTTACTACAAGTTCTGGTACTTTCTTTATCATCTAATTTTGGGTCTCTGATTTTTATCACTGTAGGTTTTGACATTTTCTCATCTGTCTATTTTCCGTACCTCCCTCTATTTGCTTCTATTTGCTTAGATACCTACATTCTATCCTTTTACTTCTCTTTCTAACTTTTCCTTCTCTTCTTATTTTCCTGGGTGGGTACTCATTGGACTTCTCTATCTAAAGGAAGTACTTGAAGACTATTAGTTCGAATTGAAGGAATATTCTGAGGAGGGAGGGGATCTTACATCTTCTAGGCACTCTATTACTTGTTCGGGCTTTTCAATTCTCTTTTTATTATCTAGGGTAAATATCCTCAAAATTTCATTGTCTGATTCCATCTATTTACTATTCTTTATCTTTGGCTAATTATACTTTATGCATCATTCTTTACTTTCTTATAGCTTTCCTTTCTCAATCCCTTGATAACTTTAAAATCTTGCTGTCTGGTTTCATATCTCGTTTGTTCTTTTGAGAATAGGTTGAATAACTTCATGAAGATTCCTAATCTTGGATCTAGAGTATGATCACTTTTATAAAGAATGCTATTTATTTAGTCTATGAAGGCTCACTAACCTGTCTATAGATCTTTGAGGACGTACTCGAGGATCGGATACTGGAGAGGTAGTGTCTTGCATACGAGTATCTCGGACATACTGCGTATACAAGACTCCATCACTCTGCCCACTGCAGTCACTGACTCCTTAGACCATGCTCTGATACCATCTTTGTAACATCCCTGATCCAGAAATATTACCGGCGGGGAATAGGCCGTACTATTCCCCTCAGCCTCTGAAATACTAACTGTATACTTTGCTACTGTCTTATCTCGACTATAACTTGAACGTGGGACCATTGCCCAAATCTTAACATAGAATGTAAAAGATTACATACTCACATAAACTTATTATCACAGATATTTCAACTATATCGTTTAGTACTGAAACACAACTTTATTATACAACTTTCTGAAACTAAACTTTGCTTGACTTGACTGAACTCATACCCACTAGTGAATACCATCAGTATCCACCCTATCGAGCTCGTCCTCTTGGAATACCTACAAAACAAACACTGGGAGTGGGAGGGTTAGATCGCTGTACGATCTAAGTGAGTGGACAAAAAACTAAAAACTGATATAAAAACCTCTGCTTTCAAAACCATAGTGTCAGAAACATCTTTATATGAAAACTCTTTTCTAAAAAATTGTTCTGAAATCTCTTTTATAAAACTTGTCTTTCTGAAAACTACTTTTCAAAATTATGGTTTCTGAAAACTATCTACTGAAAATCTGATCACTGTGAGTTGCTCTGTATCTGAAAAACCATGACGTATGAGGGCGTTACATATCGACGTCCCCCTCATACGCCTAACTGTAGCCAGCAGTGCAAATCCATGACTTTGAGGCATTACGTATCGTCGTGCCCCAAAGCATGCCAATATTGTCTCTGAAATTGGTGGTCTTGGGGTGTTACGTATCGCTGTCCCCCAAGACACAAACTAGAACATGCGGTGCGGATCTATGCTACCACCCAAGCTCTGAAACTAGGGTCTATGGGCGTTACGTATCACCGTCCTCCTAGCCCTGCTCTAGGATCTGAGGGTATTACATATCGTTGTCCCCCCAGTCCTCTGCGTGTGCACATGTCATTTGTCCGTCAATTACATATTGTCTCAAGTTACATATTGGGGTGAGTTTTTCCCTCATGCCCCGAAAAATAGAAAACATGCTTTAAAAACTTTTCTGTCTAACACATAACTTAAAACAAAAATTTCATGAAATATATGTGATAAAAGGAATCTAACGCCCTAAAGCGTAAAAAGATAAGTCTGATATCAAAGCTTAATGAATAAAACCAGTTTAAGAAAAAATGTCCACTCACTGTGTTCGGAATCTGGCTGAAACTATTCCGCTTCATCGAAGGAGATTGTAACCCCTCCAATGGTCTATAGATGATAACTTGATTAGACTAGAAACTATGAAATAAGTTTTGGAACTAGGTTAAACTACTAAATTCAAATACGTGATATCGTAATTTGGTGTGTCATATTTGTTCTAAGACGTAATGTGTGCATACGAGCTACTACGAGACCTTAAGGGTGGTTTTTGACACACTAAGGTTGAACTAAGGTGGTTACAGACTGATTCTGAGAATTTCTGTGAGACGCGTCGCGACGCAGCCTCTTGTGCGTCGCAATGCGCAACGTCCAAAATGCACATTCATTTTCTTCTTGCGCGTCCTGACACACATTCTTTACGCGTCACGATGCGAGGCAGTTTTCCAGGATTCTGCCTCTTTATTCTCCAATTTCAATTTCTCCCAAAACAAAACCCTAACATTTATATACTTACAATCCACAATCAAATCATCATATTACACTTAATTACACATAAATTAAGTCATTATCTCATCAACACCCAACTTTTAATCTATTTAAATACTCCAAAGAATTTAAACCCAAAACTTAATAACTTCCAATTCATATGGTTAATCACACAATTATTATCTCAATCATCATCACAACTCAATCACCAACACATAATAATCACCCAACACCAATATTCTATCATCATACTTCTTAAAAATCAAAATCAAGTTTATGATCAACTGGGTTCATTACCTCTTTTTCCTTGTTTTCCTTCATTCTCTAAGCCCTCCACATTTACAAAGCTCTCTTGTTTATTTCTTTTCTTCTTCTTTCTTTCTTTTCTTCTTCTTCTCTTTTTTTTTTCCTTTTTCTCTTTCTCTTCTCCTTCTTCTTCTTTTTCTTCCTCCTCAACCTCTCGGCAATTCCCTTTTCTTTCTTTTCCATTTGTTTCCAATTTTAGGTATTTGTGAATAGTGTGCTCTTATATACTAGGGCCTTTTTTTATTTGGAAATATGAAGAAAAATGTGGAAAAATGTAGAAGATTTGAGATTCTTCCATTTTGACCCCAAAATCACTATTTATCAGGATTTTGACTTGCAGTTTTAACCAGCTTCTGGTCCGAATTTGGGAAAATATTAACGTAAAAATTGTAGGTCCCGATCTTAGCTTTCCGACCACATAAAATTCATAGAAGTTGGAGTTCATACGAAAACGTTACGCCCCAAATACCATGGGTTATCCAAATGGAACATTGTACAGTCTCGTCCTGGGACTTCGAGAAATTTACCGATTGTCCCCAAAGTCATCTCATGAGTATATTTGAGTCTCAATATAATTTATTCTATGTACCTTTGTCCCTTTCGTAACAGTACAATTGTATACAGTAGTAAAACTACCAGTCGTTGCAAAAACCTATAATTTTCCCAAATTGCCGAGAGTTGCTACAACTTTCCAAATTTTAAATTTTGGTCCCAAAATTGTTCAAAACAACATTAGATGATATCCAATCAACACCAAATTAAATGTACATCACATATACATCATTATACAACACATATAAGAAAAGCCCCAATTTTAGTTTAGGTTAAGAATCCTAATTTCTCAAATTTATCTAATTAACAAAATTAACCAAATTCAACACTTATATTTAATCTCTACAACATCAAACAAATCTCACCACTTTGAAACAACTCAAAAATAATTATAGGTCATGAAGCAGTGGCCTAACAACTCTAGTGTGGCAACAAGATCATCAAATGGTCAAAATGAAACTTATACACCATTTATAATCATACTTTGTTAAATATACATGCATACATCTTTCTTTCATACTTCCAACCATAAAAAAAAAACATAAGAGAGTAGAAAAACTTAAGAACTACACATGTTGTAGCAAAGAACAAAAGGAACAAGTTTCATTCTAATAGAAAGTTGGACAAAATTACTTAAATCCAAGTTTTCTTCATTTTTCTTCTTGGTTTCTTTTCTTTATCTCTCAACACTTTTGTTTTAGTTTTTGGTGTCTTCAACAAGTGTGAAGCAAAGGATAAAATGTAACACTTATATATCTAGGTCAATGGTCGAATTTTGTAAAGGAAAAATACAAGATATTTTTCCAATTTTCAAAACAAAATATCATGCATGTCAAATGCCTTTTTAACACCTTTAATTAAATGGTAAAGTCAAACTTATACATAAATTAATCATGACCTAACTTTATTATAATGGTATATATTTATATTTTAATTACATTAATCATTAAATATTTAATTAATTAATTAATTAAAAATATCCCAAATATATGTATTATATTTACTTTAAATATCTCAAATACATATATTAATGATATATGTCAACTATCACAATTTGACATTTAATTAATGTGTATTTAATAAAATCAAATATTAAATACAAATACACATTAATTAGGAAATGACCAAAAGGTCCATTTGCATGTATCTTTGGTTTAACCGTTAAAAGATTTATAAATAATCAATATTATTCATAAAAGTTGCCCTAGTGCTCTACGAGTATATTTCATTAGTGAGACTCTTTAGGTTCAGGTATATCCGTCACGAAATCCAATTTCATGTCCATAATTTACCCACCCGTAAATTATGACGACCAAAGATAAACTCGATGAACCATACAGGTCGAGGTCATCGCAAACGTATAATCCATCCGCCACAAGTATTCAGATTATTCGAGAGATATAGATATTAACATCAAATCTCTATAGGTATAATCTCGTCGATGATTCTATTAGCAATTTTATAATAACAATTAGAACTCACTTCTATGGTGTACTACGGATCCATGGATTTAACGGATTGCTAGTCTCATAAATGCTCTGTACACAGAACTGACAGATCCTATCTTGATACACAGAGGTTATCATGAGCATGAGTCCATACCCAACGAACAGGCAGAGGTCTGATTTTAATAGATCGGTGACGTGACTACCATTTAAGTATGGAATATAACTCATATATCTACAGTGGTATCTCAAGTCAAAGAATCACTATTCTACTCAATCTGAAAAGATTCCTATTGTCGTTGGTGTACCATCTATTAGGTAATATTTGGTGAGTTGTTCAGCGTTTATCAAATAAACCCCTACACATCTATACGAGTCTCCCGATACTCATGATTCACTGGGATAAACCATCGGACCAAGTCACGATATACGACATGTATTGGTCTCAGCGTATTTTACTAATTAACCTGTGTCAATAAATCTTGACTAGGAACTTAATATGATAATATATTTGTAATAGTGACACTTCCCAATATCAATTACAAGCTATGTTGCAATTGCACACTGCAATTATAATTATGGGGTCTTTGTCTAGTATATATATATCATTAAACATGATTAGTTTCAATCTAATAAATTTGATCGAATATATATAATAAAAAACAAGAGGTGGCAACCATAAATAAGTAATATTATGGAAAAATATATTGCTCGTATTCATGAATCAGACATAAATATGATCCAGATTGGCGCTCCGAGTACCAACCCTAACAACGATTTCATGCTCAACTAAGAATTCCTCGAAATCTCTATCAAAGTATTCTCCTCCATGATCTGATCGTAGAATTTTGATGCTTTTACCTAACCGGTTCTCAACCTCGGCACGATACTCTTTGAACTTTTAAAATGTATCTGACTTTTGCTATATTAGGTAAACATACCCATATCTAGAATAATCGTCAATGAAAGTGACGAAGTATTCATAACCACCTCGAGCCTTTACATTCATCGGTCCGCAAATGTCTGAATGTATTAGCTCAAACAGTTCTTTGGCTCTTATCCCTTTTTCCAGTAAAAGGTATCTTAGTCATTTTTCCTTCTAAATATGATTCACAGACAGGTAAAGTACCAAGTTTTAACTGATTTTGTTGGTCTCTAAGACAATCCAAAATCATAATAAGCAATGAAAATAAAGTGAATACATAAAGAAGTATGGCGGAATCATACTTACATTGAACGGATTTCGGATGCATCAAATACAAAACTTTTGCTCCAAGTTTTCGGCCAAGCTCCAAGCTCCAAGCTTTATGCTTTGATTCCAAACTTTTGGGAAGGTTTCCCTATCACCTTGGATGATTCCTTTGAGTGCTAGCTCTTGAAGATTTGCAACAAATCTTCAATATTCCTCATTGAAGCTCACGGCCAAGAAGAGAAAAATGGGAGGAGAGTTTTGTTTCCAAAAGGTGGGTGCGTGAAAGTGAGAGAGAGATTTGAGTGTGTTGACTTGTGTATTGATTTCAAAAATCAAATAATCAAATACCAAAAATTTGGTATTAGTCAATTAAGCCATCAACTTTAGGAAGTGTGTTGAACAAGTCTTCACTAACTTCACAAAAACCCATCAATTAAAGTGACAAGTGATGTGACAAAGTGATGTGATATGTGGGCCCCATTTGATTCAAAATCCGAGTGCCCGCAAACACTCCGGGCTCGGGTTCGCTAATTCCGAATTAACGAATTATCCATTGTGACGTAATTAAATCAAATTTATTTAATAATTAATTATGCCAAGCAAAATTACTATTCATGTCGCTCGCGAATTAATTCTAAATTAATTCGTTTGCTCGAATTAAAATCCAATTTTAATTCCGCGTCGAAATCTAATTTCGTTTAATATATCAAATATATTATTTTATCGATTAATTCCAAATTAATCGTTCTCTCTCTTCAAATAGTATTTATCCTAGATAAAATCTCTCCGCAATTAATCCTAGATTAATTATGCTCGAATCATACATCATCGGTGAATCTTCGGGAAGCGACCCAAGAGATCCCTGGATATGTTGGCAGTAAATCTGGTCGTCGGACTATCCGAACACGTACGTACCTCGTACTACGTTTTTACCGATTTACGAGACATGGTTGGCTTCTAGCAAAGCACTGTGCCTACCCAATTCTCCAGAAATATTCTTAATGGAATATATAATCTATATCAGGCGTAGTATACGTAGTATTGCGTATTGCGATCCAGTATCAGATGTCACATGTAAGGCCTTGGGCTGGAATAGTGTCTACCCCGTACTAATCATATATCGGATTACAAGCAACTAGTCTCTTTAATCGGATAATCATGACCTTGTCATATTATCCCGATGGTTGCAACCATTTAGAGTACCAGTTCTGTATCCCTGCGTGATGATCATCTCCATATGACTGAAGTGATACTTGTTAGTGTTCCTAGAACATGCCAAGG
Organism: Zanthoxylum bungeanum; assembly: GCA_019454045.1. NCBI lineage: Eukaryota > Viridiplantae > Streptophyta > Magnoliopsida > Sapindales > Rutaceae > Zanthoxylum > Zanthoxylum bungeanum. The sequence goes on along the minus strand of SKCR01054375.1, from coordinate 7,702 downwards.
ATCTAATAAGCATGTAAAGGTGTTCATAAATCAAAATAAGTTGCGGAATATACTTACAATGAACAGATTTGAGCTTTAAAATTTTGGGAGGAAGATCTCCAAGATCCTTCCTTTGTGATGATTCCAACTCTTGAAGTGGTTTCCCTATCACCTTAGTTGATTTCTCCAAGTGCTAGCTTTGTTAATTTTGCAACAAAATCAAAGAGAGGAAGGCAAGAAGCTCACGCCCAGTTGAGAGGATTTAGGGTTTTTCATTTCCAAAATGTGTTACAAGTGTGTCAAGTGTGTGAGAGTTAGTTTTGGTAAAAGGGTTTTACCCTTTTACCCAAACTTGGTAGTTGGATCTTGGTTTTCTAAAAACAAAACCATGTAGATAAAAAGCAAGTGGTATTGGCTTAAATGCCAACTACCCTCCCAACTACAACATTAAAGGGCCCCACATTTGAATTCAAAATTCAAATGTCTCTACGAACATTTGCCGCGGCTCGGATCCTTTTAATCCGATTAAACGAATTCTCGTCGCTAAATAATTATATCTAATTAATTAAATAACGATGCCTGGCAAATATATTACGAATGTCGTCTACGAATTAATTCTAAATTAATTCGTTCGTTCATATTAAAGTCCGACTTTATTTCGTAACGAAATCCAATTCATATTAATATATCTGATATATTAATTTTAGCCTATACGAATAAATTAAATAGAAAAATCAAATTTAACTATTAAATTTATTCTACCGAATAATTCCAAATTAATCGCGTTCTCTCTCTTCCGAACCATTTAATCCCAGATTAAATAATACCTCAATAATCCTAGATTAATTTTCTCTCTCTTAATTAATCCCAGATTAATTCTCTCTTAATTAATCCCAGATTAATTCTAATTCGAAATCAACTGTCATCGGTGAATCTTTGGGAAGCGACCCAAGAGATCCCTAGATATGTTTGGCAGTAAATACGGTCATCGGATTATCCGAATACGTGCGTACCTCGTACACGTGCTTACCGATTTACAAGACATGGTTGGCTTCTAGCAAAGCACCGTGCCTACCCAATTCTCAGAAAATATTCTTACTGGAATATATAATCTATGTCAGCATAGTATACTTAGTATTGCGTATTGCGATCCAGTATCGAATGTCACGTGCTAGGCCTGGGGCTGGATTGTGTCTGCCCCGTACGAAGCACATGTCGGATGTCTGATAACTAGTCTCTATTATCGGATATACATGACCTAGCCATAATATCCCGATGACTGCAGTACTTAAGAGCACTAATACTGTATCCTACGTGACATCATCTCCACTACGACTGGAGTGATACTTCCGTCTTGACATCACACCCAATACACTACGATTCTCAATATACCCAGCAGAGGCGTACATAGAACCGGTTAAAGCCCTGGACGACCAAAACAAAATCATTTTGATTGTCGCAAGTATTAGCGGTGCAAGTCTCAGGTTAAGACCAAATACACCTACCCTGATTGTCGGACTTCCATAGACACATAGTCATACTACCAATGGAATTCCGAGGGGTCTATCCAGAGCGAAGCTGTTTTCCGTACCATCGGTAAACACAACCTCCTATCACACTTGCATAAGTATCCAATACTTAAATATATGAGAACTATGCTGTTGTGCTCCCACAACGCGCACACAGTGTAATACTAGTCTATTCCGCATTATCGATGTCCAATCTCGATAATACTATGACTAGGGATTATTTAATGATTAATCCTTCATGGACTGATATTGTCTCATATCATCTCAATCCAGGAACTAATCATAGGGACCTCATATCATTTATACATCTAGGTGATCTAATCACAAATGATAAGAGTGCAATCTCCTTGTCACATAGTAAATTTGTACAACAACACCATGATCTGTACAAATAGTGACGTATGGGTCATAATTGTCCAACAATCTCCCACTTGGCCTATAGCCAATCACTCGAGTGTCATACACCCGAACTATGTACGGTTCGCTCAAACTGCTGAGGAAAGGCTTTCGTCAGCGGATTTGCATGATTATCGTCTGATGCGATTTATACGATCATCACATTGTCACGATGTATGATCCGAACGAATCAGATGAATAGTCGAAGTATATATCTGGATCATTGATGAGACCATTAATTCTTTAGCCTGCGCTGTAGTCTAGCTCAACTGCTAATAGAACTATATCTAATCTAATTAGATTTGTTATCGACCCAGATGGCTTCTATTGCTGCCTCAGCTGCAGCAATAACCCGCATTTGTTGTTTATTTGGTAACAGTATCTTGCTTGGAAGATTTCCAGCTCAATGTTCCGTTATTCAAACTGTATAGTACGTTATTATTATCGGTTAGGAAACTTGCAGTAGTGATCCCAGTCACTTCAGTTCTCTTTCTCCATAGTTTAAGAACATCATCCTTAGTTCTCTAAGATACTAACGGATGTTCTTAATATCAATCCAGTGACTATCACTTGGATTGACCTGTTTGTGACTCCATATGCTCAAAGCGTATGAGACACCAGGTCATGTACATTTTTCAATGTACGAGTTCTCGGAGAGTGTTAACAACTTTAAATCTATCCTAATAGATCTTTATTCCTAGAATAAGGGTTGTTTCTCCCATGAATTCTACGGAGAATTTTCATAAAAGCCAAGCTTTCACCGATTGTAATATTGGGAATATCATTTCCAAGAAATGACATATCATCATTATTTAGGACGTCACTTTCAGTGCGCTCCCACTAACCTCCTTATATACACAAGAATCATTCTCGTTTGGATTAAATCATAAACTATTATGATTACATCAAAACGATAATTCAAAGAACGTAATGTTTGCTTCAATCCAAACATGAATCGAATAACCTGCAAACCTTTGTTGCTAGTTTTGGTACGACAAAACCGTCAGGATGTATGTATAAACATCCTCCAAAAAGGTTTCTGTTTAGGAAAGCGATTTTGACGTTCAGCTGCCATATTTCATGAATGAAACATGCAGCATCATCAAGCATTATCCAAATGGATTTATCCATGGCAACAGGTAAAAGGTTTCGTTGTAATCGACACAATATTGATAACAATACTTTTCGCTACAAGCCTAGCTTAGTACGTTGGTATGTTGCCATCCATGTATGTCTTCCTTGAAGACTTATATAGTACCAATAGGCACAATGCCTTGCGGTAGAACAACTAGTGTCCAAACATAGTTGTATACATGGAATCCATTTCGTACTCATGGCACTTTGCCATAATAGGGAGTCGATACCTTGTATCACTTCCTCATACGTAGTCAGTTCGTATTCCTCAATAAGATTGACATCTTTATGAGGTGAGATCAGAAACTCATACCCAGGTTGTTTTCTGACTCTCTCCTACCTACGTTGTTCTTGTGTATTCAAAGATTATTGGTTATAGCTTCATCTTGATTAACTGTTTGTGTTCCACTAAGGACTGGTGCCTTGAACAGTATAACTCTGATTTTTCATCGAGTTTTACTATCCTCTCCCACTTACCACTGCATATCAGTATTCCTCTTAGGAAAACCGCATGGTGAGTAACAATTGCATTTGTTCTCTAGTGAGTTGTATAAGTATTATACTTGGTTTCCTTAGGATAACCAATTACATTAGGCACTAATCCAATTTGGGTTCCAGTTTGGTATCATCCAAACGTATGCCTAGCATTCCCAAATCATCAAGAGTGAGAAAGCCCAGTTTCTTTCCTGTTCATATCTAATATGAAATCTGTCAAACAGATTTTTATGGAACCTTATTCAAGATAAGTATTGCACTGTTAATGCTTATCCCTTTTGAGGGAAAATGGTTTTAGCTCAGAGCGACTCATGATTAACCTTTATCATGTCCAACAAAATTTGATTCTCCGTTCGGACACACCGTCAAATTGACGTGTGTTCCGGGAGGAGTCCTCATTGAAAGAATATTATACTCTTTCAAGTATATGAGAAACTTATTGCTTAAGTATTTTCATCATGGTCAAACCGTGATGTGATGTTTTAATACTTTAGCCGATCTGTTCGTCTATTTCGTGTCGAAACTCTAAAAGTTTCCGATTTGTTCTTCAAAAAGAAACACAACCATAACGCGATGCCACATCCGTGAAGGTCACGAAATATTCATATCCACCTTTAGCCTAGCTAGACAAGGCCCACTTACGTCACTATGAACAAGGGCTAATAGATCGGTGGCACTTATATTTTACCAAGTAAAGGTGTTTTAGGCACTTTGCCCAATAAACTAGATTCGTAGACTTCATTTGAATGGAATCAAATCTGTCCTAGTATCCACTCTTCAAAAGTGTGGATATACGAGTCTTGTTTGATTGTGTCCCATACAACACTGCCACAAATAAGTCTCATCTGATCAAATCAGTTTGAGCTATTTGTTTGTCATGTTATATGTTTGAGATTTATTTATATTCAAAATATAAATACTGTTATTCACATCTAATGTGTTTATCTCAATATCATCTTTATAAAATAAAACACTTTAGTGTTCTAGAATATAAAGGTGTACTCGCAACGAGTTATACTCGATATAGAGATAATGTTTCTAGTCAAACTAGTACATTATAACAGTTTCCTAATTTAAGTACACACCCGCGGGTAGTTCCTAAACTTAGGTATCTGCGGTTAAAACAGTTTCGTCTTTCGTCCTGATTCACAGATTAATTCTCAATTGTAGTCAGTATCATGCTCATAGCAGATTCTGCACATCAATGCATATTTATGTATCACACTTAGTATTTAAAATCCAATTTTAAACTAGTAGTGAACATATTTATGACAAACATATTTGAAGTCAAAGCCTTGCTCGTCTTCAATTCCTTAATGTCTGCTTTGTTCATACGGCAGTCACGCTTCAGTGATCCCATTTGCAACAGTTTAAGCAGACATCTTTGGATATGTCTTGTCTTCCTAGAAGACAGTAATGATTTTGCCTTTGCCCTTTTCTATATCCCAGAAGCCTTTGGCCAATCCTTGGTTTCTAGAATATCGAAGTAAGGTGCGCCTTGCGCTACTTGCCTTATTTCAAACTTTGGCTTTATCTCCTTGAGAATAGCCATTAATTTTTGAAGAGTTATTAATTGCAATTTAATACTTCTAAGATCTAAGAATAGATTTATGAAGATCCTTCAATTTCTTCATCATACTTTAAGGATTTAATCCTTAGTTCTGATTAGGAAATTAAGGAGTCTTTATGGCAAGCATAATGGATTTAAACATTAAAGTTATCATCACATGAATCTTCCAAAGATCATGCTCTACTATTTGCTTAACTCCGGACTTAGGCCTAAGATGTTATTTTATCAAATAAAGTAACTTCTTAGTTTCAGGACTATCCTGAAATTTATTCCCAATTTGAAAATTAAAGTCGTCTAAAATCTTTCCTTAGGATAATGTTTTAAACACTAATCTTTCAATTTAATCTTGATTCTAATAGTCCAACTATTTAATCAACGATTTCAGGTACAATCTAATGTAATTATACTATAGGCTAACTATATAACTTATTACAATTTTATTGGTTAAAATCAAATATATATTGATTACTATAATCCAATTATATAAATCATTATAAATGATCGGTAAAATCCAAATATATTGATTACTATAATCCAATTATATAATCAACTATAATTGAGGGTAAAATTCAAATATATTGATTATATAATCCAATTATATAATCAAACTATAAATGAATGGGTTGAATACAGTCCAACTGTTAATTAAAAAACAACAATAAATATTAGTCCAACTAATATATAATTTATTTGACGAATGATATTTGATTGAGCGCTTTATGGCAAGTGACTAAACGAATATTGCAAATCTAATACTTGCCTCCCACTATTTTTCGGCGAGCTCTAACCCTCTGTGGATTACTCGGGAAACCTAGTTTTCTAGGGGGCTAGGATCCCGTTAAATAACACACAATTTGACTTTGGCCAACAAATTGTATGATACTTAATAGGTAGATCTCTAAGATCAATTGATCCCATCCAATTCCTAGATCTAGTAGGTGGACATCCAAGTCTGAAACATATATCTTATATATGCCAATATATCAAATATATTACCTAACTTTTCCTCTGAATCAACTAAGCCTTGGCTTTGGCACAAACAAACTTAATGATCCCAGTTAAGCGGAACCCATTGACATGGGGAAAGCTTCGTAATCAATGTCGATGGCAAGAAGTGATCTTGACTTTGGCCAACAAATCACGACTTAGACAGAACACCGATATGGAACAAAACTCTCATGATTCAAACACATCCGCAATTGACAAAGGTCTTGACTTTGGCCAACAAACCAATGCCAACTTTGGATCTTGAGTAAGAATCACTCAACGGAAGGAGGAAAAACCCTTAATATGTTTTGAGGGTTTTTCGCGTGAAATTGGCAACCAATTTTATCTTTGTTAAGGTCTCAGCATCATACACCCTTAACATGCATTCTAAATACATAATAAAGCGCGTAAAAATAAATAAATTAATAATGATAACGGATGGATATGTCCAAATTGTTCCTAGAACAAATCACTCCATTTCCTCCCCGGCTAGAACTATTCTAACTTCTACCCAATTACAAAATAACAATAAGAAACCTCATTACTTGAGGGGAATAGGTGAGAAGATAAATACAATGAGAGAAGAAGATAAAAGGCTGGACACGCAAGTCCAATTTAAATAAATTCTAAATTTATTACAATTTCCAAAATTGCCCTCGCCCTTCTAATATCCATCCGATATACATTATTCATACAACACATTCATGTATTCATACAAATCATGTTATTCAATCAACTAATCCAATTAATTAATCTTTGAATTAATGACCATCCAATGTCAAACAACGATTTGATTTGCATGAGTAAACTCGTTTTAGAATAAATACTCAAAGTAAGTATTCTTGAATTATATTGAACTACAACTTTAAATCCAATTTATTTGTATTCAATACAATTCCAATTTAATTCCAAATTAAATATATACACTTACTTATAAGCCTGAAAGACTTGGATTCCAAATCCAATCTTAATGGGTCTCAAAGGCCCAATAACATCCAATGTCATTTAAATTAAAGTCCAATGGGCTTTTAATTAATTCTTAAGGCATGGGCTTTGGCCATAATGGATCAAACCAAAATTCCAAGGCCCAATAAGAATCACCCTATTGCCTACAAATAATTTAGGCCCATTAGGCCCAATTAAATTCTTTAAAGGGCCAAGTGATGTATTTGGACTTTATGGAATTGATTTTGGGCCCAATTGGATCCAATCCAAAAGTCCAAAACCAAACTTAGTCAAACCAAGCCCATTAAGACCCAACATACACACTTTTAACCAATTGATAATTTAAAAGGCTTATTAACATAATTATAATATTCCAAATATCACAATTATTTTAATTAAAGTGTATTAGCCATGAATAATTAATTAAACTCAAATTTCCCAAATACCAATTAACTTAATTAATCATGCTTAATCCGTCAATTTATGCTCCAACACAAATTGAAGCCAAAACACATCATTTCATGCTCAACACAAAATGAATCTAATACATATCATTTCATGCTCAACATGCTCTTTGATTTTAACATAAACAGTTATTGACTTTGATTCTAATCTAATCAACCAACAATCAACATTTAAACATGCATTTAAACACATCATGTTATGT
>SKCR01054374.1:0-29435 GCA_019454045.1 Zanthoxylum bungeanum | reverse complement strand
ATAAAGGCGGAACCAAAATTAAATTGCCAACCGACCAATCTGGCGGTATCCTTTATTAGTCAGGTTTTAAACCAGATTAAAATGAATTACCAACCGACCAATCTGGCGGTATCCTTTTTAAGTCAATATTTTAAATAGTGAATATATTATTTTTAAGGGAGATTAATCTAAATAGTAACAGTAAAAGATTACCTTTCACCCTAGCTGGGAAATTACTTCCTCATGAATAGTAAAAACTGTAAAAGTAAAAAGTAAAAAGTAAAAATTAAATTACTATTATTAGAAAAAGTAATTAAAATTTTTTACAAAACTAAAAACTAAAAATAAAAAAAAAAACTAAAAACTAAAGAATCTAGAGAGAGAAGCTCTCTCTTTAGAAGGAATTGAAGAGAGAGGAATGTGCATGAATTATGAAATTTCGCGCTGAATTTATAGAAAAATTTGGTTCCAGCGTCGCGACGCCAGGTCCTCAGCGTCGCGACGCCGGATTTGTCGACGTGGCACGCTCTGGTTCGCTGGTTTGAAGATTCTGGATAAGATGATAAGGTGACACGTGGCAGAGTGGTTGGGCTTCAATTATTGTGACACGTGGCGGCTTCTGATTGGTCGCTGAGATTCTTATCCGCCACGTGTCAGATAAGGATAGGATATTCAATTATTGATGCTGACGTGGCGCTGACGTGGCGATGACGTGGCGATGACGTGGCGACACGTGGAAAGAGACTGTCGGCACCATAGAATTGCGACACGTGTCGACACGTGTCACGTTGATGGTTGATGCTGACGTGGCAAGTTGACTTGGTTGACCTTGTGACGTGGCGTGACACATGGTGAAGTTGACTTTTTGACCGATGAAATGGCTGATGACGAGGCGACACATGTCAACTCTGAGTGTCGGCAGCATATGATGATGACACGTGGCACGGCGCACGTTAGCAGGTCGGCTGTGATGGTGACACGTGTCACGGCTCATTTTAGCAAAGTCAAACTTTTCTCAGATTCTGATTTGTGGACTCGGCGCACGTTAGCACTGTTCGGCGTATTTTAGACGTCGCGACGCGGAAGTCTGGGCGTCGCGACGCGCAAGAGACCAAAATATCCCTGTTGACGCATTTTTGTCCGTTTTTGCCCCAAATTGCCTCCAATGCTTTCCAAACTTTATTTTTACTACAAAATAACACAAAACATATCAAAACGTTCACAAAACTCAAGAAACTATACAAAATATTAGGTCAAATGAGTGGGAATAAGTGATATAAATACCACTCATCACACCCCCAAACCTAACATTTTGCTAGTCCTCGAGCAAAACATAAAATAAAATAACAAAAATAAATTAACTAAGCCACTTTCGTAGGGATCACAATTGCATTTAGCGTATGCAACAAGCCTTTAAACCCCTAGGTCTCCCTAGTGGACGAGTTGTAGTCTCGTGAGGGCTTACAGCAATGATACCCACAAACATTTTACAAAAGTAAAAAGTTAGTTAAAACTAATGCACACAAAAGCAAAAAGACAAGAGAAAAGAGAATAAAGATGTTAGTGACTAATCAGGTGAAACTTTTACTTCAAGTTACTAGTTGTTTTGTTTTATTCTAAATTACTGAATAAGTAAATTCTCCGATTATTTTTACCATTCTTCATATACACAGCAACAAAATATTAATCAACTCATTTTGCCCACAACAGTCATAAGTGCAGTTGATAAGAGAGTAATATTTTTGTCCTAAAGTTCTATCAGATTTCACACCTTTTTGAGCAATGGAATAATTTTTCTGATTTTTCTGATTTTTCTTTGATTTTTCTCTATTTTTATTTATATACAATATCTTCCATCTATGTAACGAGTGTTGGGTCGGTGGCTCCCAAACCAGTTGGCTTTAGGGCACCAGGTGTTAAGACACCCCTACGGACTTAATTACCCAGACTTCAGATATATATATTTTTTTGCAGCATCCTTGATCCATGTAGCGAGCTTTGGGCCAGTGACTCCCAAACCAGTTGGCTTTAGGCACTAGGTGTTAAAACACCCTTACAGACTTAATAACCCGGATCTCAGACGTTTTTTTTTTTTTTTTTTTTTTTTTTTTTTAGTCCACTGCTTTTTGAGATGCTTCCTCCAATCAAACTAGAGCACTGAATATTACAAACTTTTCAATTTTAACTCATGTTCGTATGTTACTATGCATATTGATAATATCTGTCAACTGAGCATATAAAGATTCATTTTAGTCAGTTTTATGGAGAATTCACAAATTAAATAATTAAAATGAAATAAACAAAAATTAACTTGTTTCGAATTAGGTTTGAGATACGTCTCAGGAGTGGAAATTCCTTACTCGGCTATCTCCTTACCAATTTCACCTTTTTGGTCAAATAAAAAACAAAAATATTTTGTAATTTTTGAAAAATTTCAATTTTTTTGTATTTTTCGAAAAATTTGGACTTAAAAATAAAAATAACACAAACTAAAAACAAGGTACTGATCAACTAATTCCCTCCCCCAAACCTAAATGAGACATTGTCCCCAATGTCTTAACAGTAAAAGGAGAGTTAAGAAGGTCGTACCTGGTTAGCTGAAATCTACAGGAAATTAAAGGTTAAGATTCAGATTAATTCGACGCCTCTTACCACGATCGTCCTCGGACCATTTTATCTTTGAAAGGAGAGGGTCAACTTGTGGTTCATAAGCTACGAGTTGGTCAATTAGATCCGGAGCAGTTCTGGCAGTAAAGATGAGTTCTTTCATAGGTTTTGACACAAACCCATTTCTCCGAGCATCATCAAGAAACACACAAGAAAATCATAAAATCCATCAACGTTGAACAATCCAAGCGGTTTCTGGTGTATGTTCAGGTTCGCCCAAGATAGTACAAAAAAATTTCCTCCAATGTGCCCAAGCCACCAGGCAAAGCGATAAAAGCATCAGCACGGTTAATCATTTCTACCAGTCGTTCAGACATACCTGGCACGATCAGTTCCTCTCCGTTTGATGAACCAATAAGATTTGCCTCTGCCAAGGGTTTTGGGATGATTCCCAAAACATGACTGCCTCCTTCCTGTACAACCTTTGAAACGATCCCCATAAGTCCAAGATTTCCTCCGCCATATATTAAGTGCATATTCCTTGCTGCTAAGACTCGACCCAATTCCTGTGCTGCTTCTATGTATTGTGGTTTAGTACCAACAGTACTACCGCAAAACACACAAATGTTTTCAACTCGTCTTTTGAAGTGGCTTCATTTTTTTATGTATTTCTTTCTCAACTCTGGATGCCTTCAAAAGTGCAATGACGGGCTAAATTTATAGTACCTGAAAAGGGTGAGTAATAATAGCACTAATATCTTCCAAAGGACGATTGTTAGCTAAACAACAAAAGAAATCGTGAAAGGTCAAAAGTCTGGATCCTGTCTACGAAAATAAAGATAATTACAACAGAAAAGCGAATCAAAGCAATAATTAAGGCAACAGAATTGTGTACGCAATACGCCACTCACTTAGTATAAATTCATTAGGATGTGTCTCAAGATTCATTCCTTATTCAGCCATCGCTAATGAATTGTTTCTCATCTTTGATTGCCAAACACAATTCCTTCTGTCTTAAAATGCTTCGTTTGTGCTTTTCCTACAAAAAAAAAAATAACACACAAAATAAAAAAGTTCACACAAAATATAAATATTACAACAAATTGCATGGGTTGCCTCCCTGCTAGCGCTAAATTTTCGTCTTCAGCCAGACGTGACTGAAATTCATCTGTTAAGGAGGTTTCAATGTCGTTTTAAATGTCCGATAAAAAATAATCCGTGAGCGTTGCTTTGAGGGTCTCTTCCAACGGTTAAGGTGGCAAAAAGAGTTTTGTCTCATTCAGTGCTCGTGTCACCTTTTTGATTCTTGTTACTCCAGTGGTTCCTGCAAAGAAAGAAAGAAAATCAGGAGGTCTTATATGGTGCTTGACTTGGAACGGAAGTTCCATTCTGTCAAGCTTCTGGGTGATATCTTTGATTTCTACTCCCCAAAAACAGCGATGTTTCTCCTGAATGCTCTGGATCTTTATTAAGGTCAGACATTTGCTCCTCCATTGCTCTGCTTCTTGCTCCACCTTTTCTTCACAGATGAATTTAAAATTTTTGTATTCAGCTCTTCATCTGTCATATGTGAATACATGCTTCAAAATTGTCAACCAGAGGATGCAAAGATGTTTCTGACATTAGGTCTTCATCCTTGATGATATGACTGGAATGGATGGTTCAGATAGATCTTCTTCAAACATCATGGTAAAGCATGCTCCAAGATCTTCATTTTGAGGATTGAAAGTTTGATCCTCCGTTGTTGGTGCAGTTGGTACAAATAGATCAGCTTCATCCTCATCAGAATCTGAATAATAAAAGTCAAATTGAGACTTTACCCGGTTCGGGTTCCTGAACTGATACCACTCTGGTTGTTGATACTACTGCTCAGCCTCCTCCTCTGTTGAAGTGTCTTTGTGGATTTCTGGGTACTTGAAGGCTTCATCAGTGTCATCTGAAACTGGTTCTTGAGGTATGTAGTTCTCTGGTTTTCTGTTAATTGTCTCATTTGATCTGTCGTCCTCTGAATGAATTCTGATTGTCTCTGAATACTTTCAAGTTGCTTCAGGCTTGTTTCAAGCATTGTATCCAACTTTTCGTCTCGTTTCTTGGAAAATTTTTTTAGCATATCAATCAATTGTTCTTCCTCTGATGGTTCTGGTTTTTGTTGAGGATAGTAGGTGGATGGTGGATAAGATGGAAAGTATGATGGTTCTGGCATCCAGTGATAATTGTTGGGCTGGACAACAGGCCTCAGAAAACCGGACTGTTGCTCCCAGATGTGGTGTGTATCTTTTGTAAAGCTCGTAATCTTTCAATCTCCCAGTAGTGTTCCATTTTTTAATCACCTGAAAATACAATAAAGAAATAAAAATTACAGACAAAGATAAAGAAAATTAGATACAAGTAAATTAGATAGTTTCAAAATTAACAACTTAAGAAATATAAGTCCCCGGCAACGGCGCAACAAAAAACTTGACCGGCGTAAACACACACGTATAACGCAAGCGCACGTATCGTTCAAGTAGTATAAAAATATCGATCCCACGAGGACTTAATTCCTACTGTTGTTATTAATTGTTGAATCTATTTATTTACAAATATCTAATTAAATGGAGAAGATAATGATTGTTTGATTGGTTGAAAGTGGTTTTACAAAATAAATAAATAAATAAAAAGACAAAAGAAAATACTAAGGAAAATAACAAAAGACACAAAGATCTAGGGTTGTGAATCATTCTAATATCATTTAAAGATGAAGTGGTTATTTTATGTTTGTGTAATAAATCATTTTACTACCTGGAACACTAAATTATGTGTAAGCCTCTGTCGATGGTCAGACACAATACCCAGTTAAACCCATTGAACCATATGTCTATGTCAACCAAATTATCTGGATTCATTAAGTTTAAGTTCCAATTATGGCTACCCCCGCCCGACAGGTATATTCCTATCCTGTAAGGAAATCTATTAAAGGGTTATCTATCCTCAAGGAAGATCGTGGGCTATTAAGTCTAAGGCTGAAACCTAAAATCTCTATGTCTAGTTCATTTTAGATTTACCACATCAATCTTATTGGTGATCAGACAACAAGAAGCATTAAGCTTAAGACTTAATAAGTAACCTTTAAATTACCCAAACTATAAAATAACCCCTTATAAACCGGTGATATTAGAATTCATCACAACCCCAGATAACTAACACATAACTAGGGCTAGTAAATACATAAAAGTAAAAGACATAAAGTAAAAATACTGAAAAGTAAAAGACATAAAGTAAAACTGAAAAGTAAAATAAAATAAATGCTAAGGTAAAGGAATTACTTTTACTACTACTAATTTAGATATCTCCCATAAAATAATATATAAACTTGTGATAATAATACCAACCGACCATATAGGCGGTATCCTGATTAAGTCAAATTAAGTCCAACCACCAGCCATAAAGGCGGAACCAAAATTAAATTGCCAACCGACCAATCTGGCGTATCCTTTATTAGTCAGGTTTAAACCAGATTAAAATGAATTACCAACCGACCAATCTGGCGGTATCCTTTTTAAGTCAATATTTTAAATAGTGAATATATTATTTTTAAGGGAGATTAATCTAAATAGTAACAGTAAAAGATTACCTTTCACCCTAGCTGGGAAATTACTTCCTCATGAATAGTAAAAACTGTAAAAAGTAAAAAGTAAAAAGTAAAAATTAAATTACTATTATTACAAAAAGTAATTAAAATTATTTACAAAACTAAAATAAAATAAAAAAAAACTAAAAACTAAAGAATCTAGAGAGAGAAACTCTCTCTTTAGAAGGAATTGAAGAGAGAGAAGATGCACTGAATTATGAAATTTCGCGCTGAATTTATAGAAAAATTTGGTTCCACCAGCGTCGCGACGCCAGGTCCTCAGCGTCGTGACGCCGGATTTGTCGACGTGGCACGCTCTGGTTCGCTGGTTTGAAGATTCTGGATAAGATGATAAGGTGACACATGGCAGAGTGGTTGGGCTTCAATTATTGTGACACGTGGCGGCTTCTGATTGGTCGCTGAGATTCTTATCCGCCACGTGTCCAGATAAGGATAGGATACTCAATTATTGATGCTGACGTGGCGCTGACGTGGCGATGACGTGGCGACACGTGGGAAAGAGACTGTCGGCACCATAGAATTGCGACACGTGTCGACACGTGTCACGCTGTGATTGGTTGATGCTGACGTGGCAAGTTGACTTGGTTGACCTTGTGACGTGGCGGATGACGTGGCGTGACACATGGCGAAGTTGACTTTTTGACCGATGACATGGCTGATGACGAGGCGACACGTGTCAAACTCTGAGTGTCGGCAGCATATGATGATGACACTGGCACGGCGCACGTTAGCAGGTCGGCTGTGATGGTGACACGTGTCACGGCGCATTTTAGCAAGTCAAACTTTTCTCAGATTCGGATTTGTGGGACTCGGCGCACGTTAGCACTGTTCGGCGTATTTTAACGTCGCGACGCGGAAGTCTGGGCGTCGCGACGCGCAAGAGACCAAAATATCCCTGTTGACGCATTTTTGTCCGTTTTTTTTTGCCCCAAATTGCCTCCAATGCTTTCCAAACTTTATTTTTTCTACAAAATAACAATAAAACATATCAAAACGTTCACAAAACTCAAGAAACTATACAAAATATTAGGTCAAATGAGTGGGAATAATTGATATAAATACCACTCATCAAGTGTCACTTCTACAAGAAATAAAACCAAGTAATCCTGAGAGAACGGTAGCCACAAGATATCCATAGAGTAACCGAGGCGGGGCTAATAAGTTATTAAGAAAGAGACAACTCAATTTGGATCAATTTTTGTCATTTTCAATATTTTCCAAATTTTTCTAAATTTCATGATTATATGTTCTGTTTTGATATGTTCGTGTAAAATTAATTGAATGATGTTTTGTTAATTTGATTTAATAACACATATACACCAACACAAAATAGCTAGATAAATAAGTAGGCACAACTGGAGTAATAAATAACTCAATTAATTGCTGGACACAGAGATTAACACACTCCTTTACATGAAACACTTTTTCTTTTATTACTGGCTACTGCTAACTTAGGCCAAATTTTTTTACAGGGTTTAATTTCATGGCCGATTCTTAAAATCGAATTCATTGGGATCAAAGTCAACGTCTTAAGTGTGACTCCATGACCCCAAGAACATCATAGTTCTGATGGATCTTCAGGCCTCCGTCGTCCTCTCGATTCCTTATTTATCGAAAGGTTGCAGCCTCGCTGACTCCGTCGGCTGGCTTCGCCGCAGCCACCACCATGGCTGCTTCGTATGCCTGCCGGAACTTTTCTCCGATCGTTCTCTTGGAATCGTGAGTTAACGAACTCTCGCCGGCGATGTGCTGTGGATGTTTCATCTAGCTGATTGATGATTTATGTGGATATCTTTGAGTTGAGTTACTGTGAAGGCTAAGATAAGATATTAGAACTTGTGTAAGGGACTTGAGTGGCATTATATAGAGAAATTAAAGAATTTTTAAAGCTGACGTGCAATATTCTATTGAGTGGGTGGGTCCTCGTCTCTTGTCAGGATTGGTTAACAATTTTATTAATATTTTTTAAGTTTTAAAATTTAATTTCTTAAATTTGAATTAATATTTTTATTCTGTTTTGGTAAATCCAAACTTAAAATCGGACCAAAGTTGATAATTTACAGTTGATTGCTGCCCCACACCTGGTCCTTACTTTTATCTCTTATCACAATGAGCCCTTATCTTCCCCCTCCCCTGACATCGAAAGAAAGTTTTATCTCCCCTATAATTCCGATTTTACCCCTCATTTTTATCACAAATTCCAATTTTTCCAAATAAACAAAATATATCCACATTTTTTATATATTGATATATATAAAATATAAAAATAACATATGTAATTATTTTAAATTTATTAATTAGAATTTTTATTTTATAATTTTTTAAAAATTATATTTTTTTTTTAACTTTATATATATTTTTTAAATTTTTTAATAATATATTAGATTTGTTAAACAAATAGATTATCAAAAATTTATTTTATAATTTAATTTTATTTGGTTAAATATATTATTTTAAACTATAGTAGTATTAATTAAATTTCCAAATGAATCAAAAAAATAAATGAATAGATACGAAAACTGTAATATTTTATTAACAAAAATCAAATAATCAAAAAATTATAAAATAAAAAATAATTATTAAAATGAAAAATGGTGTTATAATTAGTATATAATTATTTTTAAATTAATATATAAATATATCATTTTGTAATGTGTATAATATTTATAACTTTTCCCAAAAAAAAACAAAGAGTCATTGTAAATATTGCTCCGGGAAATTTGATAAGTTAGCACGGGGACAAGGGTAGCGGGGCGTGGCAGAGCTTGGCAGGGAGGGGGGTAGGGGTGACATCGTTTCCGGGTCACCCGGAACCGGTTGGAAACCGCGGACCGAAATCCGGGTTTGGAACCGGAACCCGGTTGTAACCGGTCCGTTAGGGTCCCGGTTCCAAAAATAAGGAACCGGTTGTAACCGGTCCGGTTCCGGTTCCAAAATAATCGGAACCGGAACCGGACCATAGAACCAGAACCGGAACCGTATTTCAAAACGGATTAAATACCCGGTGCTGCGCTCCTAGCAAACTTATGACCGATTTCAGTGGAAAGATTTTTTCTTTGTCTTGGATTTATAAATTGAGCAAGCATTATCATCATCAGTTACATCACTTCACCTTCCACTTCAATAATTTTGTAATGCAAAATACTACCATTATATTTATAGTTGCTTCATTGATGTTTAAAAGCAACAACTGCTGCTAAAAAAAGCATTCATCATCAATCATCATAGCAGGAACTTTTTGTGAGACATAGTAAACCTGTTTGACAGAAATTTTGTAAACCGGTTTTGACAGATTCATAATGTGTCAATAGGGTAATTTGGTACCGGACCGGAACCGGATCGGAACCGGATTGGAACCGGAATAATAGGATACTGTTTTAATTGGGTAGGTTCCGATTCCAGTTAGTGCGGAACCGAATTTTTCCGGGTACCGGAACCGAAACCGGTTTTGCTCACCCCTAGAGGGGGTGATGATCAATTTTCTATCCCAATTCTTATTTTTCTAATTTCTAGGTGGGGATCATTTATCAACTAAATCAAGATTTTTTTTAAAAAAAATTTAAAAAGGAAAGTTGAGGCAGCCAATGGAGGAACCAGAATATTTATTCGACAAGGACTATAATATATCACAAGTTTGAATTATTGATTGTTGTGGGATAATTCTTAATGGAAATTTATTATTTTATGGACTAATTCATCAGTGAAGTTGTTTTTCCACCTAATTTCCCATAAATATATTTTAAATTTTTTATAAGTTTGGGGTGGGTCAGGCCATCTTATAGATCATGGTGGTTCCACCAAGGCAACAAATCAATTGGTTAATAGAACCAAACTCAAATATTAATAATTGTACGAGTTTTTTAGTCATTCGCGCCATCATAAGAAATGGAATTTCACGCCATCATAAGAAATGGAATTTATAACCTAATTTATAAAGTTAAGAGTTTTGACTAAGTGAATTATCACTTACTGACGTCTCAAGCGGGTGGTTTGATGGTGTAGGACTCATGATTTGACATTGAGGTCATGAGTTCGAATCAGTAAGTGTGTTTCTTGTAAGAGTCTGAGACAGCCGAGAGTTTTATTTGCTCTGCTTAAACTTAAAAGGGATAGTTTGGCGGTAGGATTTCCAATGATTATAAAGAAAAATTGAAAAAGAGTTATCACTTATTGACAACTAAGTCAATAATATTGATAATCAAAGTATATTTTTTATTAATTTGTTAAACAAGATGCCACTTTAAGAATCTGAAAAATGCGTTATGCATCTCTTATTCGTCCAAATTGTTTTATAAGATGCCACTTTAAAAATCAATTTGCTCTATTAAAGAGACTCGTCATCATCGTGTTCATAATGTGTTTGGCGATAGGGAATCGAGTTAAAAGGAAACTTCTCATATAAGCGTATCAATTTGAATTATGTGCCGATCGAATCTAGATGCCTATAAGGTTCTTTCTGAAGAATGCACCACTTGTAGTTGTGGATGGCTGATGTCTTGAATTTCAGATCGCGAGTTATTAAACAATATTAAAAAACTTATTATTAGCTGTGGCAGAGTTAGAATTTGGATTCAATGGGGGTAAAAGTTGAACAAAATTTACAATAAGTAATAAAAAAATTTATTTTAACAGGGATACATTAAAATTATCTCATTGAAACACTATAAGAAAACTGGAGATTACTGACCGAATATTCGGTTAGTAATCTAAAAATTTTGGTCGGTAATCATGATTATCGACTGAATGTCTTCGGTCGGTGTTTGACTCGTCGGTGATAAATTATTGATCGAAATAACATCGGTCGGTAACTTACCGATTGAATTACCGACCGACTATATTTCGATCGGTAAAATTACCGACTGAATGGATAATAAATAAATAATTAGATTTTACTAAGTGGATAAACTATACCGACCGAACTTCATTCGGTCTGTAAACTGACTGCATTTAAAAAAATATGTGGGGCCTATCATAGGCCCCACAAGACCGGCCATGGTGGGGCCTGTACGGGCCAAATTGGGCCAAGGGTAATTTCGACTTTTTACTTAAACCCAGTACTAAATACAACCCCCAACTCCCCTAACAGTACCCGATACAAAGTCCTAGCCCAAGTGGCTACCTTGAGCCCACACACTAAAAGAAGCCTGAGTTATTATATATAGGTCTAGAGATCCACAGACCCATACCCAATGAAATGCCCAAAATCCAGGCCATGACCAAAGCCCATCATACGCCAGCCCACGAAACGCTCGGACTCATAAACACCCCTCATAACACATCCGTTTCCAGCCTCCAACGGCAAACACAATAATACCCTAATGAAATCGGCCGTTATCAACGCCCAACGGACGAGCAATCAAGTGCAGTAAATATACACACTGATGAGTGGTAAATCTATCACTATTTCCCACTCATTTAACCTAATATTTTGTATAGTTTTCTTGAGTTTTGTGAACTTTTTGATGTGTTTTGTGTTATTTTGCAGATAAATAAAGTTGGGAAAGCATTGGAAGCAATTTTGGGCCAAAATAGAGAAACATGACAAAAGGGCAATTCGGTAATTTTTCCGCGTCGCGACGCCAAGACCCTACGCGTCGCGACGTCTAACGTGCGCCGGACATGCTAACGTGCGCCGAGGGACATGTGTCAGAATCTGAGAAATTGGACTTGCTAACGTGCGCCGTGCCACGTGTCATCATCACAGAAAAGATCAGCTAAAATGCGCCGTATGCCACGTGTCGAAATCTCATTGGACCCAAAGCAAGCGCGTGCCACGTGTCGATGTCATTGGACCGAATCACCACCCGGCGAATCACATGCTGCCACGTGTTAATCTCTCATTGGACCAATCGTAAACGCGTGCCACGTGTAAGATGATCATTGGACCGAAACTCAGCAAATTCACCGTGTGCCACGTGTCGTCTTCTCATTGCACCACCTTTACCGCGTCACACGTGTCATCACCAGATTATGCCGATAGATCACGCGTGGTCAACCCGCGTGGACCAAAACCGCGTGCCAGCATCGCTACGCTGGGACCTTTGGCGTCGCGACGCTGGTTCCAGAAAATGCCTATAAATTCAGGCCTTCACACACTCATTTGGTGTGCTTTCCTTGGGAGCTTTTCCCCATTTTTAGAGGATTGCATCTATTTTTTGTATATATAAATAATATTTTTAATTATGTATTTTAATTTCAGTAATAGTAATAGTAGTTCTTATTCTTCTCTTTTCTTTATGTTTAGTAGTTAATTTCTGCTGGGGTAAAAGGTGAAACCTTTAATATAAATATCTAGGTAAATCTCACTTAACTATAATTTATAAATTATAATTTAACCGGATTATTAATGTCAGACTTTATTACCGCCTATATGGTCGGGTTAAATATATTACTTTACCGCCTATATGGCTGGTCTTTATGTGACAGATAATTACCGCCTATATGGCTGGTGTAATTGGACTAAAATGGATTACTACCTATATGGCTGGTTTTAATGTTTAATATTATTAATTCCCGAAAAGCAGAATAATAAAATAATTTATATATTATAATAAGTGAGATTCCTAGATAAGAAATATTAAATGTGGATCCTCTAACCCCAGCATTTTATTTTATTCTAGGGAAGTAATGAACACAATATCCATACTAATAATTGATTTTCTTTTTATGGGTAATTCTTTAGTTTGTTTATTGAGTCTTAAGCTTAATGCTTCTTGTTGTCTGATCACCAATAAGATTGATATGGTAAACTTAAAATGAACTAGACATAAGGATTTTAGGTTTTAGCCTTAGATTCAATAGCTCACGATCTTCCTTGAGGATAGATAACCTTTAATAGATTTCCTTACAGGATAGGAATATACCTGTCGGGCGTGGGTAGCCATAATTGGAACTTAATCTTAATGAATCCAGGTAATTTGGTTGACATAGGAATATGGTTCAATTGGGTTATACTGGGTATTTGCGTCTGACCATCGGAAGAGGCTTTTGCATATCATCGTGTTCTAGGTTAGCAAATTAATTTATTACACATAAATAAGAAATCAATTCATTTTTATAATAATATTGTGTGGAGTCACGACTCTAGATCCTTGAGTCTTTTATTTTATTTTCCTTAGTATTTTCTTTTGAGTCTGTTTTTTTTTTTTTTTTTTTTGCAAAACCACATTCAACCAACAAAAAACAATCAATTTCGTTCTCCCTATAATTAGATACCTGTAAATAAATAGAATCAATAATTAATAACAACAGTAGGAATTAAGTCATCGTGGGATCGATATTTTTATACTACTTGAACGATACGTGCGCTTGCGTTATACGTGTGTGTTTATGCCGGTCAAGTTTTTATCGCTGTTTTGGGGAGTACAAATCAAAAATATCGCCCAAAAGCTTGACAGAATGGAACTCTCATTCCAAGTCAAGCATTATACGAGACCTCCTGATTTTCTTTCTTTCTTTGCAGGAACCACTGGAGCAACAAGGAGCAAAAAGGTGGCACAAACACTAAATGGGACAAAATTCTTTTTGCCACTTTACCGTTGGAAGAGACCCTTCAAAAGCAACGCTCACGAGATTGTCTTTAATCGGACATCCAAAACGACGTTGAAACCTCCTTAACATATGAATTTCAGTCACGTCTGGCTGAAGACGTAAAATTTAGCGCTAGCAGGGAGGCAACCCATGTAATTTGTTGTAATTTATGTTTTCATATTTTGTGTATACATGTTGTAGAATTTTTAATTTTGTGTGTTATTTTTGTAGGGAAAAGCACAAACGGAGCATTTTAAGACAGAAGGAATGGTGTTTGGCAATCACAAAGAATAGAACCAATTCATTAGCGATGGCTGAGTAAAGAATGAAATCTTAAGACGCATCCTAATGGATTTATATACCAAACAAGTGGCGTATTGCGTACACAATTCTGTTGCCTTAATTATTGCTTTGATTCGCTTTTCTGTTGTAATTATCTTTATTTTCGTAGACATGATCCAAACTTTTTGACCTTTCACGATTTCTTTTGTTGTTTAGCAAACAAACGTCCTCTGGAAGATACTAGTGTTATTATTACTCACCCTTTTCAGGATCTATAAATTCAGCTCGTCATTTCTCTCTTCGACACATCCAGATATACATCCAAATAAGAGAGAGAAAATGGAAGCAACTTCACAGTAGCGAATCAAGCGAATTTGTGTTTTCTGTGGATCCAATTCTGGTAATAAACCAAAATTCATTGAGGCTGAAAAGGAATTGGGGCGAGTCGTAGCAGAGAAAAATATGCACCTAGTATATGGCGGTGGCAATCTTGGAATGATGGGAAGTATTTCAAAAGCCGTTCAGGATGGTGGCGGTCATGTTTTGGGAATCATTCCAAAACCTTTGGCGGACGAACACTTAATCGGACAAACACTTAATCGGACAAACAAATGGAGATGAACGCATCGTATCTGGAATGCCTGAACAAATTCATGAAATGATCAATACTGCGGATGCGTTTATTGCGTTACCAGGAGGTCTTGGGACGTTTAAGGAAATGTTTACTGTAGCATCATGGGCGCACTTAAATATTCATCGGAAGCCCATTGGGTTACTTAACATTGAGCATTTCTTCGATTTTCTATTTGTATTTCTTGCGGAAGCCAAGAGACATGAGTTCGTCACGAAATCAGTGCATGATATCTTCCTGACAGCGACAAAGGCCGAAGAATTAATAGACCAACTCATAGCCTATGAACCACAAGTTGACCCTATCCTTTTAAAGATAAATTGGTCCGAGGACGATCGTGGTAAGAGGAGTCGAATTAATCTGGATCTTAACCTTTAATTTCGTGTAGAATTTCAGCTAACCAGGTACGGCCTTCTTAACTCTCATTTTACTGTTTAAGACATTGTGGACAATGTCTCATTTAGGTTTGGGGGAGAAAATTAGTTGATTAGTACCTTGTTTTTAGTTTGTATGTTGTTTTTATTTTTAGTCCAAAATTTTTCGAAAAATACAAAAAAATTGAAAAATTTTCAAAAAATTACAAAAATATTTTGCGTTTTTGTGTTTTGACTAAAAAGGTGAAATTGGTAAAAGATAGCTGAGTAAGGAGTTTCTACTCTTGAGACGTATCTCAAACCTATTTCGAAACAAGTTAATTTTTGTTTATTTCATTTTAAATTATTTAATTTGTAAATTCTCCTTAACACTGACTAAAATGGACCTTCATATGCTCAGTTGACAGGTATTATCAATATGCATAGTAACATACGGACATGAGCTGTAATTGAAAAGTTTGTAATATTCAGTGCTCTAGTTTAATTGGAGGAAGCATCTCAAAAAGTGATGGAGTAAAAAAAAAAAAAAATTTCTAAGATCCGAGTTATTAAGTCTGTAAGGGTGTTTTAACACCTAGTGCCCTAAAGCCAACTGTCTTGGGAGTCACTGGCCCAAAGCTCGTTACATGGATCGAAGATGCTGCAAAAATATATATCTGAAGTCTGAGTAATTAAGTCCGTAAGAGTGTCTTAACACCTGGTGCCCTAAAGCCAACTGGTTTGGGAGCCACCGACCCAACACTCGTTACATAGATGGAGGTATTGTATATAAATAAAAAAAATAGTGAAAAATCAAAGAAAAATCAGAAAAATTATTCCATTGCTACAAAAGGTGTGAAATCTGATAGAACTTTAGGACAAAAATTACTCTCTTATCAACTGCACTTATGACTGTTGTGGGCAAAAATGAGTTAATTAATATTTTGTTGGCTGTGTATATGGAGAATGTTAATATAATCGGAGAATTTACTTATTCGGTAATTTAGAAAGAAACAAAACAACTAATAACTTGGAGAAGAAATTTCACCTGATTAGTCACTAACTTCTTTATTCTCTTTTCGCTTGTCTTTTTGCTTTTGTGTGCATTAGTTTTACTACCTTTTCACTATTTCCCACTCATTTAACCTAATATTTTGTATAGTTTCTTGAGTTTTGTGAACGTTTTGATGTGTTTTGTGTTATTTTGCAGATAAATAAAGTTGGGAAAGCATTGGAAGCAATTTGGGGCCAAAATAGAGAAAACATGACAAAAGGGCAATTCGGTAATTTTTCCGCGTCGCGACGCCAAGACCCTACGCGTCGCGACGTCTAACGTGCGCCGGACATGCTAACGTGCACCGAGGGACACGTGTCAGAATCTGAGAAATTGGACTTGCTAACGTGCGCCGTGCCACGTGTCATCATCACAGAAGATCAGCTAAAATGCGCCGTATGCCACGTGTCGAAATCTCATTGGACCAAAGCAAGCGCGTGCCACGTGTCGAGTGTCATTGGACCGAATCACCGGCGAATCACATGCTGCCACGTGTTAATCTCTCATTGGACCAATCGTAAACGCGTGCCACGTGTAAGATGATCATTGGACCGAAAGCTCAGCCAATCACCGTGTGCCACGTGTCGTCTTCTCATTGCACCACCTTTACCGCGTCACACGTGTCATCACCAGATTATGCCGATAGATCACGCGTGGTCAACCCGTGTGGACCAAAACCGCGTGCCAGCATCGCTACGCGCTGGGACCTTTGGCGTCGCGACGCTGGTTCCAGAAAATGCCT
Organism: Zanthoxylum bungeanum; assembly: GCA_019454045.1. Lineage (NCBI taxonomy): Eukaryota > Viridiplantae > Streptophyta > Magnoliopsida > Sapindales > Rutaceae > Zanthoxylum > Zanthoxylum bungeanum. The sequence goes on along the minus strand of SKCR01054374.1, from coordinate 12,626 downwards.
ATAAATTCAGGCCTTCACCACTTCATTTGGTGTGCTTTCCTTGGGAGCTTTTCCCTGTTTTTTAGAGGATTGCATCTATTTTTGTATATATAAATAATATTTTTAATTATGTATTTTAATTTTCAGTAATAGTAATAGTAGTTCTTCTTCTTCTCTTTTCTTTTTATGTTTAGTAGTTAATTTCCGCTGGGGTAAAAGGTGAAACCTTTAATATAATTATCTAGGTAAATCTCACTTAACTATAATTTATAAATTATAATTTAACCGGATTAATTAATGTCAGACTTTATTACCGCCTATATGGTCGGGTTAAATATAAATTACTTTACCGCCTATATGGCTGGTCTTTATGTGACAGATAATTACCGCCTATATGGCTGGTGTAATTGGACTAAATGGATTACTACCTATATGGCTGGTTTTAAATGTTTAATATTATTAATTCCTGAGAAAGCAGAATATAAAATAATTTATATATTATAATAAGTGAGATTCCTAGATAAGAAATATTAAATGTGGATCCTCTAACCCCAGCATTTTATTTTATTATAGGGAAGTAATGAAACACAATATCCATACTTAATAATTGATTTTCTTTTTATGGTAATTCTTTAGTTTGTTTATTGAGTCTTAAGCTTAATGCTTCTTGTTGTCTGATCACCAATAAGATTGATATGATAAACTTAAAATGAACTAGACATAAGGATTTTAGGTTTTAGCCTTAGATTCAATAGCTCACGATCTTCCTTGAGGATAGATAACCCTTTAATAGATTTCCTTACAGGATAGGAATATACCTGTCGGGCGTGGATAGCCATAATTGGAACTTAATCTTAATGAATCCATGTAATTTGGTTGACATAGAAATATGGTTCAATTAGGTTATACTGGGTATTTGCGTCTGACCATCGGAAGAGGCTTTCACATATCATCGTGTTCCAGGTTAGCAAATTAATTTATTACACATAAAAAGAATCAATTCATCTTTATAATAATATTGTGTGGAGTCACGACCCTAGATCCTTGAGTCTTTTATTTTATTTTCCTTAGTATTTTCTTTTGAGTCTGTTTTTATTTTATTTTTGCAAAACCACATTCAACCACCAAAAGCAATCAATTTCCTCTCCCTATAATTAGATACCTGTAAATAAATAGAATCATTAATTAATAACAACAATAGGAATTAAGTCCTCGTGGGATCGATATTTTTATACTACTTGAACGATACGTGCGCTTGCGTTATACGTGTGTGTTTACGCCGGTCACACACCTCCTGAGAGTGAGTATATAAGAGAAGAATGACCACGAAGAACGGACATTCAAGATCTCCTACTGATAGCCTAATAACATTCTCTCCAGAACTCTGATAATCACCAACCTACCGCCCTTACGGCATCATACGGGGATCAATGTAATATCTGTCATTGTTCCTCACCCTACAGTGTTAATAGCTCATTTCACTACTGATTTGGGCGTCGGAGTGTCTACGACATTCACCACACCGGTGGGTAGAATCTCCACGCTCACCCTACCTCTTTGTTTTGCAGGATCGTTAGTGCCCTTCTCAACGAAATCTCGATTGTAGACCTCGGGTAAAACCAACGTCTACAATTTGGCGCCCACTGTGGGGCCCTAGCGATTCAGAAGAAAACAAAGCTTAGAGCCTACGAAAATTTGCAAGCATTACTATGGCTTCCGGTAGCGAGCCTTGAGACCTTCTAGCCAGCCAATTGGCCGCTCTCGAGGAACGCTTACGAGTTATGGAAGAATAAATTTCGGCCATGAAGAGTTCCAATAGCGACCTCCAAAACCGGCTGGAATATCTTTCATCCACCTCCAGGCGAGGGGGCTTGACGACCCCCCCAACGAACCGAGCCGCCAACCCAATTCAACGTAGACGCCAGACGATGCAACGGGCGATGTTCCCCTTTCCAAAAATCATCCAATCGGTCACGGCAGGAACCTACACATACCTCCAGGTGAGACAATAACAGCTTCATCCATGCGCAAGGAAATTGAGGAATTCAAGGAAGCAATCCTTTCCAGCCTACCATGAGCCAAGTTACCTTTGAATATGAGCAGAGCAGGAACCATTACAGACACTCCTTTCGTCGAGGGGATCAATTCAGTGGAACTCCCTCGAAAGTTCAGCCCACATGAGATGAAGCCGTACGATGGATCAACCGACCCCAATGACCACATAATCCATTACAAATACAAGATGATGTCCACGGGCCTATCTTCACATCAAAGGGAAGCATGAATGTGTAGAGGGTTTGGCGAGACGTTGGCTAGTCCAACCCTCACGTGGTTTATCAATTTGCTATACCATTCAATTGGGTCTTACAAAGAATTGGCAGACAAGTTCGTGGAACACTTTGCTAGTTCTTGCAAATTCGAGAGGACCACAGACGACCTCAATGCAATACAACAGCGGAAGAGAGAATCTATGCGAAGCTACGTCTCACGTTTCAATAAGGAAATAATTTCTATCCCAGATCTCCACTAGCTGACAGCATTGGAAGCATTTCAGAATGGATTGTTGGCAGATAGTGGCATCTACAAAAAGTTAACGAAGAATCGGTGCTACACTATGGACCAGACAATGGCCAGAGCCTGAACTGAAATCAGATGGGAAGAAGATAAAAGGAATGCAATGAGGGATAGCTCATCCAGTCTACAAGAGAAGAGGACATATTCATCCAGACGACCGAGAGAATTCGGTTGCATGGGCCAACAGACAACAGATCAAAGTACTTATCGTGCCAGGGATAACCGCCCTTACGACAGGGTTCCCAACCTCAGACCAATCACATACGACAGAAGAGAGAAGACCCCTAATGGTGCCCTAGGCTCCCAGACTATAATTTCACCATATCACCAGGTGAACTCGTGTCAGTTCTCAGGAAAATGAGGAAGGAAGTGAAGTGGCCTCCACGCTTCAAGGAGCGCTCCGGAAGAAAAGATACAAGTAGATTGTGTGAATTCCACCGAGACTATGGGCACACGACGAATGATTGCATAGCATTAAGATTGGAGGTACTTGAGCTATTAAACAAGGGGCACCTGAAAGACCTGCTAACGAAAAAAAGGGAAAGCCACATTGGCCAAGAGGGAAGAAAGGGCTGATCGGGGAGAAGCCCCAACACCGCCTCCTCCAATCAATAATACGGTCAATCTTATATCAGAAAGATCAGAAGTTAGTAGGATCTTCTATTCAGCAGCGAAACGACATACCAGAATGGTAGCGACTGTCGCATCGGGATACACAGAGATGGTAGCTGGAGACTATACTGGATTGGCAATCGAGTTCATGGACGATGAGGTATCCAATCTTAAGAACCCTTACCATGAAGCATTAGTGATATCCTTGCAGGTGGCAAACTTCATGATCAGGAGGGTTCTAGTCGACACAGGGTCATCAGCTAACATCGTCTTCCTGGCTGCCCTTAACTACATAGGAGGAGGTTTGGAGAAAGTAAATCATCGATCTACGAATTTGATAGGCTTCAGAGGAGAACATAAATTCACTATGGGGAAATCTCTCTCCCAGTATACGCGGGAGGAATAAAAAAAATGACTACGTTCCTCGTCCTAGATTGCCCTTCGGCCTACAACTTGATAATGGGTCGACCGTGGATTCACGATATGAGGGCCGTCTCATCCACTTATCACCAGGTGCTAAGTTTCCTACAAAGTGGGGAGTCCAGGAAATTAGAGGGGATCAGCTTGCTTTCAGGTCTTGCTACCAAACGACCCTCAAGCCCAAACAGCAGACAACATAGTAATTACAGGAGGGGTCTTGTCGAGCCTATGCAGATACTCCAAAAGTGTAAGAAATCGACAAGGTCCAAATTCACCCTCACTACCCAGACCATAAGACCCAAGTTGGAGTCGACCTAGATCTCGTGCTACGCACCGAACTGGTGGAATTCCTTAAGAAGCATCACGACTGCTTTGCATGGTCCCATGGAGACATGACAGGAATAGACCCAGAGTTGATAGCACATGAGCTACATGTGGATCCAGCCTACCTGCCTGTCAAATAGAAGAGGAGGAAGTTCACCCCTGAAAAGAACCGAGTCATCGACGAAGAAGTCCAAAAGTTGTTAGAGAATGGAGCCATTAGGGAAGTACAGTACTCGGAGTGGCTCGCTAACGTTGTGGTTGTGCGAAAGAAGAATGGCAAATGGCGACTCTGCATTGATTTCATGGACTTGAACAAAGCATGCCCGAAGGATTCCTTCCCACTCCCTCATATCGACTCAAGGGTTGACGCTACTGCGGGGCATGAATTACTTAGTTTCATGGACGCGTATTCAGGCTACAACCAAATCCTCATGCATCCGGATGATCATGAGAAGACTGCATTCGTCACTAACAGATGAATCTACTGCTATAAAGTAATGCCATTCGGGCTGAAGAATGCATGTGCTACCTACCAACGGCTTGTCAACAAGATGTTCTCTCATCAGATTGGGAAAACCATGGAGGTCTACATTGATGATATGTTGGTAAAATCTTTACAAGCCAAGAAACACCTGGAACACTTGGAGGAAGCATTCGACGTGATGTGAAAATATGGGATGAAGTTGAACCCCACCAAGTGTGCTTTCGGAGTATCCTCCGGGAAATTTCTTGGTTACCTGGTCACTCAACGCGGAATATAAGCTAACCCGGAGCAGATAAAGTTCATTTGTCAACATCCATTCCCCAACAACCCCAAAGAAGTCATGCGACTTGCGGGAAGGATAGATGCTCTCAACAGATTCATCTCCAAATCCACTGATAAAAGCTTCTTATTTTTCTCCACGCTGGGGAAGATGAAGAAGTTCGAGGGGACTCCGGCCTGTGAAGAAGCCTTGAACAGACTGAAGCGGTACTTGACCACTCCTCTCCTCTTGTCCAAACCAGCCGACGGTGAAAGGTTATTCCTCTACCTTGGAGTCTCGGATCAGGCGGTCAGCGCAGTTTTAATAAGGGAAGATGGAGGACAGCAACTCCCGGTCTACTACGTGAGTAAGAGTCTTCTGGACTCGGAGACTCGGTACACTCAAATGGAGAAATTGGTTCTTACATTGATGACAGCAGCTCGCAAGCTCAGACCCTACTTTCAAGGTCATCCGATTACCGTTTATTCCACCTACCATTTGAGGGGAATTCTTCACAAGCCCGAGCTCACTGGTAGACTAATCAAATGGGCAGTTGAACTTGGGGAGTACGACATCACTTACCAACCGTGAACAACTATCAAGTCCCAAGCTCTCACGGATTTTGTGGAAGACTTCAGCCCCAGTCTATAAATCGAGGTGGAGAAAGAAGTACTGTGTGTCCAAGCGACTGAGGTATGGAAACTGGCGGTAGACGATTCTTCCAGCAGATGAGGCTCCGGGTTATGAGTTGTAATCAGCTCTCCCTCAGGCGACGTTGTACAAAAAGCATTTAAGTGCGGCTTCCAGACTACCAACAACAAGGCTGTGTATGAAGCGTTGATAGCCGTGTTAACATTGCTTAAAGAATTTGGGGCGAAGAGAGTGGAGGCGACATTTGATTCTCAATTAATAGTCAATCAACTCCGAGGATCTTACCAAGCTCGAGGAGCTCAAATGACGGCCTACTTATCAAAGGTAAATGAAGTCCAATCTTCTTTTGAATCATTTACAATCTCGCAGATTCCCAGGACCGAGAACACTCACGTGGATGCCCTGACTACTCTCGGATCCACTCTACAAGAGGATAATATTCGAGCCATACCTGTGGCATATCTATAATGGCCAGCCATTCTTAAAACAGATGACGGAGCCGTCTCCCACATCAAACAAATCGACTCCTGGATGTCCCATTTGGTCAAATACCTGGAGGGAGGAGAATTGCCAGCAGACAAGGTAGCCGCCCCGAAGATCCAACAACAAGCTGCACAGTTCACTCTGTATGACAACCAACTGCTGAGGAGATCCCTTTTCGGACCCTACCTCAAGTGCTTAACTCCCAAAGAAGTGCGGTATGTGTTAGCCGAGCTACACGAAGGAGAATGTGGAAACCATTCTTGGGGGAAGAGTCTATCATGTCGAGCCCACACAGCTGGGTACTATTGGCTAACGATGCAAGCCGACGCAGCTGAGTACACTAGGAGATGCGAGAAGTGCCAAAGGTTCGCCTCTGTCTCCCATCTTCCACCTGAAAAACTCAGTCATTCTTTGTCCCCTTGGCCATTCATGAAATGAGGAATGGACATAGTTGGGAAACTGCCCGTCGCCTCGGGACAGCGGGTCTACATGTTGGCATTGACAGATTATTACTCAAAGTGGATCGAAGCAAAGACCTTCGCAAGGGTAAGGGATAATGAGGTGCAAAGCTTCGTCTGGAAGAACATCATTTGTCGCTTCGGTCTACCTAGGGAGATTGTTACTAATAACAGGTCTCAATTCATCAGTCACCATTTTCAAAATTTCTGTAAGAATTGGGGAATCAAGCCTAGCTTCTCGACCCCGCGCTACCCACAAGCCAACAGACAAACAAAATCTTCCAATAAGACCATCATGAATACTTTGAAGAAGAGGCTGGAGAAGGCAAAAGAGGCCTGGGCTGACGAACTCACATGGGTCATATGGTCGTACCGAACGACTGTGAGATCATCCATATGCGAAACACCATTCTCCTTGACATTTGGCACCGACACTGTCCAACGCACTCGACACTGTTGACGAACTCAGGGAGAACGCGTCCATACGACTTGCAGCCTACCGGCAGAAGATGTCCAAGCACTTCAATAAGAATGTGAGAAGTAGATCTTTCAAAGAATGAGATTGGGTCTTACGGAGAGTCTTTCAAAATACCAAGGAAGCGAAAGATGGAAAGCTTGGGCCTACTTGGGAAGGCTCATACATCATCATGAAAGTTGTAGGCCACAGAGCCTACAAACTAAAAACGGAGGATGGTAGACACATCCATAACAGTTGGAACGCCATTTAGCTCAAGAAATTCTATGGATAATCGAGTACTGAAGTTATTCGACAAACCGCAGTCCTTCCATATTGAGGCGACCTAATTGTCTGTTTTTTTATTCCAATTACTACTTTCGTGTAATTTTCTTTCGTGTAATTTTGCTTACAATTCCCTTTGAATAAGTTGTTAACAATTCAATTCAGACTAAAAAAATAAACAACAATTGGAATTTGTATTCAAAAAGAAGGATTTGTCTTTACAAAATGGCCTAAGCCGATATATAAGTAAAGCTTATATTGATATTTACATCAGTCTTCTAGCCTTTCGACATGCTCATCTACAACTACTGGCTGAGGCAGAGAGTCGGTCTCTATAGGTAGCCTTGGCCCAGACTCCTCAGTGACGGCCTCAGTAACATTTTCAATAGGCTCTCCAGCGATCGGAGTCTCTTCGATTCCCTCGACCACAGCTCCCTCGATTTCCTTGACAACAGCCTCCCTAAAACTGACTTCCTGCCCTCCTTCGGCTTTAGTTTCTTCAATCGATAAAGAGAGACCAGTCTCCAACCTCTCCCCAAATGTAATCCATTTTTTAGGATTCCAAGTGTTGTGCTCCCCCGACAGATATTGTTTCATGAGGAGGCTCATATCCTTTATAATGGCTTCCATGGCCACACCCTCCAGTCTATCCAACAACTCAGTCTTCTGGGTCTCCAGCTCATCGACATTCCCTTTCAGTGCTTCCAATTTGGTAGACGCCGTCTCCAGTTGAGCTTTCATGGTCCTGGCCTCGTTCTCAGCCTCCCTCGCTTTCTTCTTGGAATCTTCAGAAGAAGCTTTAGTTTCGGCCAACTTCTTTCGCAGAGCTGCGTTCGACTTCTCCAAATCTCTCGCCTTCCTCAGACTGGCTTCCACATATTTTTTTAAATATGGCATATTTCAAAGTCTGACACGACAATGACAAAGTATGAATGATTTTTTTTTTTTAAAAAAAGGTTAGAGAAATACTAAAAATTCTTACTTCATAATTTCGAGCAACGGCTCTCTTTGCTGCCTCCAGTGGTCCTAATGACATCATTTGACACTCATATTCCTTTAAAAGTAATCCATCTGCGAAGCTGGACAGACTGGAGGGGTCCGACATTACCATCGTGCTCCTTGGGATCTTGATTACGACATTTTCTGGGTCTTCCTTAATATCCAACAATTTCTTTCTCTTTTTCGATGAATGTCCAGACCTAGTCGACGACTTGTGAGCAATTTCGACGGGTAGTATGGTTGGAGTATCCTTCTTTGCGAGCTGAGACTCGGGGACTACTTCAATTTCCTTCCCCTTGGATTTCTTCTTCTTCCTCCGTTCAAGCATCTCTTCCACTGATGGGATTCTGAATTGACTCATTCTTTCCACTGCGCATAAATTTTCCTCTGGGTTAGAATCTGCAAAAAGAAAGTCTATTCGTATAGGAGCCGACACGAATGACTGTCAATATATTTTTGTCAGAGGCAAAGGGGTACCTTTTGGATAGAAAACCTCATTCCACAATGGAGTCAACCTTAATATTTTTTCTACCAAAACCACCCTTCAATTCCTCTCATTGGCTGGGATGCTCAAAATATAATTTGTGTTCGCTACGACCCCAGGCGTCACGTCGAAGCTACGGTTACGGTTCGAGCCTACAAAAAGGACAAAAAGAAGAATGTAAGTGTCCCATCGAGTCTACATGTAAGGAAAGAGTATAAGACCAACACTCTCGTAATTTCCCAACACTCAGGTATTCTACCATGACCAAACGACCCGAATACACCCTCTCTTTTTACAAAAAAATAAGCCTTTTGCCAGCCTTCTCTATCATTCGTAGTCAGTCCAGAAATCAAATGTTCCCTATTTTGTCGAAGAAACAAATGATATCTTCATTTCTCCACTAAATGTTCTTTCATGTAATATGTATAGAGCAGGTCCTTCACCCCAAACCTAATTCCCAACTCGTAGGTCAAAATTTCAACCGACAACAAGACCCTCCATGTGTTTGGCATTAGTTGGGAGGGGGCTATTCCATAGTGATCCAGTACCTCCCATACTAGGTTTGGGATTGGGAATCTAAACCCATCAGCGAAGGGACGTTCTTAGAACGCAATCCACCCAGGGATCCTATAGTCGACTCGTTCCCTCGAGGAGGGTAACTTCACTTGAACCGACTCAGGGAACCGATATTTTTATTTTATCTCTCTCATGGCTCTTTCAGTTAAACTACTTTGGGGGTTTTTTGTTAATAGATTTGTCGGCTCAGTAATGCTGGGTTCACCCGATTCGGCTGGAACTGTTCAGAGTAGAGGAAAATCTTTGGGAATACCTAGCGGAGCTTTCATCGACGCGACAGTCATCACATCTCCATCACCCTCATTTGGTATTCCCCTACCATGAATACTTGAAGGGGAGACGACTCGCAGAGGCGAGCCTACGTACATCTCCAACAATGAATCACTAGAGCTTGAGCAACTTTCAGATGACATTTCAATTCACTCTAAAAACAACGAATGAACCTAAAACCAATAAAAAGAAAAATCAAACCTAGGTCTCACACAAACACAATCCTAGAAATTCCCCAAATTAATTTCAGATCAAATTCCTAATCCTAACCAAGAACAAGTTGAATATATCATATAAACAACTTGAAGAATTGAAGAACGCGAAGAAGGGAAGGAAGAATACCTTGAATTCGAAGAGAGCCATCCAACCTTACGACTCGAGAGAAGGTTTTTTGCAAATGAAGTGAGTAAACCCCTCTTAATGCTTTTTATACTCTTGACGCCTCGTTTTCCCGCAAAAAAGAATACCTCGATATATACGTCACATTTAATGCGCTTTACGAAATCGAGGAGCACAAGATTTAGTCAAAACCGAGTTGGTGTTATGTCGACTGAGTACATCCTCAAGATCACTAAAAGGGAGATGCAATCCAGACGACATGTAGACTCGGTTTGGTCCCTCTTTGGTACCAAACGAGTGGTTGTCTTCTTGGACTTCATCAGGTCCAGTCGACGGGAACACCTCCCAATTGGCTCATGATGGTGCCAAGTTTAGTTATTGACCTTCTTTTGATCCAGACGACATGTAGACTCGGTTTGGTCCCTCTTCGGTACCAAACAAGTGGTTGTCTTCCTGGACTTCATCAGGTCCATTCGATGGGAACACCTCCCAATTGGCTCGTGATGGAGCTAAGTTTAGTTATTGACCTTCTTCTGGTCCAGACGACATGTAGACTCGGTTTGGTCCCTCTTCGGTACCAAATGAGTGGTTGTCTTCCTGGGCTTCATCAGGTCCAGTCGACGGGAACACCTCCCAATTGGCTCGTGATGGAGCCAAGTTTAGTTATTGACCTTCTTCTGGTCCAGACGACATGTAGACTCGGTTTGGTCCCTCTTCGGTACCAAATATGTTGTTGTCTTCCTGGACTTCACCAGGTCCAGTCGACGGGAACACCTCCCAATTGGCTCGTGATGGAGTCAAGTTTGAGATCATGAACCTTCTTCTGGTCCAGACGACATGCAGACTCAGTTTGGTCCCTCTTCGGTACCAAATGAGTGGTTGTCTTCCTGGACTTCATCAAGTCCAGTCGACGGAAAAACCTCCCAATTGGCTCGGGATGGAGCCAAGTTTAGTTATGGACATTCTTCTGGTCCAGACGACATGTAGACTCGGTTTGGTCCCTCTTCGGTACCAAACGAGTAATTGTCTCCATGGGCTTCATTCGGTCTAGTCGACGGGAACACTCCCTAATTGTCTCATGATGGAGTCAAGTTTAAATTCATTGACCTTCTTCTGATCTAGACGACATGCAGGCTCGGTTTGGTCAATACTCGATACCAAACGAATAGAAGTCTTTCGAACCTCCATCTGTTTCGGTCGACTAGAGACATCCCCTGTGGATTCTCGAGTCAAGTTGAAGACCAAGTTTATCCTCTGTCCAAATGACATTGAAGGCTCCACAGATTCCATGACCGGTGGCATAAGAGATTGCCTTGAACCTTCATCCGGTTCAGTCAATTGGGGACATCCCCCCAATCATTCGCCAGTCAGATCCAAGACAGTAGCTACACTGACCAGGCAACACAGAAAACACTCGATCATGGCCCAGTTCAAGTAACGAAGACTTTCTTGGTTCGGTACAGGCGACACGACCAACGAATACTCTCGAAGCCAATGACTCATTGGCTTATAGAGTAGGGGACAAACTGTACGGGCCAAATTTGGGCCAAGGGCAATTTCAACTTTTTACTTCAAACCCAGTACTAAATACACCCCAGACTCCCCTAACAGTACCCGATACAAAGTCCAAGCCCAAGTGGCTACCTCAAGCCCACACACTAAAGGAAGCCATGAGTTTATTATATATAGGCCCAGAGATCAACGGACCCATACCCAATGAAATGCCCCATATCCAGGCCATGACCAAAGCCCACCAGACGCCAGCCCACGAAACGCTCGGACTCATAAACACCCCTCATAACACAGCCGTTTCCAGCCTCCAACGGGCAAACACAATAATTACCCCTCATGAAATCGGCCGTTATCAAACGCCCAACGGACGAGCAATCAAGTGCAGTAAATATACACACCTCCCGAGAGTGAGTATATAAGAGAAGAATGACCATGAAGAACAGACATTCAAGCTCTCCTAATGATAGCTTAATAACATTCTCTCTAGAACTCTGATAATCACCAACCTACCGCCCTCACGGCATCATACGGGGATCAAGGTAATATATGTCCTTGTTCCTCACCCTACAGTGTTAATAGCTCATTTCACTACTGACTTGGGCGTCGGAGTGTCTACGGCATCCACCACACCGGTGGGTAGAATCTCCACGCTCACCCTACCTCTTTGTTTTGCAGGATCGTTAGTGCCATTCTCAACGAAATCTTGATTGTAGGCCTCGGGTAAAAACCAGCATCTACAGGCCCCACACTTGGACCTTAGTACCACTCAAGAGCGGGTCCAGACTAAACCAACACAATCCATATTTAATTCTACAAATTAATTTGATTGGTGAATATCCTTAAACCATTGACCTCAAGATTGAATGTGTAGCATAGTTGCCACTGGGTTATTTATTATCAATTATCGATCGAAATTTCGATCGGTAATCATTGGCGGTATAATTGGGGCCAAATTAATCTTCTGCGCCGTATTACCGACCGACTATCGACGACTGAATATTCGATCAGTAATATTTTGGTCGGTAATAGGTCGATAATTAATCGGAATTATTTTTATCATTTCCGGTCATTCCACATTTTTCTTGTAGTGAAAATCATATTTTTCATTAATTTATATGAGAAGTTTTAATAAGATTTCAAGTTGAAGAGGAGCGACTATCCTCTCCAATAAATGTGACTCCACCTCTGATTATTAAACTTAAGAATCCTAATTTATTAAATTTTAAAAACTCAACTAACCATTTGTATCCACCCTCTCGAACCGACCCTTGTTCGAGCCACCAGGTCCACGCACCTTGTCATTTGTAAATGATGATGAGAATGGCAAAACGTGCGAGGGACTACTGCGCCTGAGTGATCGCCACGTGCTGTTCTCACTTTTTTTTTTGGCTCTCTGCATTCAAAAGACAACTTTAATATATTATTCCATTAAGGTTCTGAGGGGAAATTCCCTAATTATTGTG